>JAJEJO010000919.1:384747-434090 GCA_020662805.1 Glaucomys volans
GAGCTGGGGATTGAACCCAGGGCGTTGTGCTTAGGAGGCAAGCACTCTACCAACTGAGCTATATCCCCAGCCCCAAACACTGGTATTATTAATCCCATTGCTACAAATGAGTACAGCAAGGCTCCAAGAGAGGTAGCTGGGCTCATGTCACCTCTCTTATCAGGAGCAGAGCTGTGGTTTCAACCCACTTCTGTCTCCTCTCGAACCTGCTGAATTCTGTTGCTCCTAAGATGGTCTTTTTCACATATCAGAATCCTTCCCAACCATCAATTGCCAATATGACTTTAGAGTAGCCCTGCACAATGAAAACCCAGTGGAAAATAAGCCAATAATCCAGACAGTATAGACCAAGAAGATTTGCTTCCATATAATTAAGTCTGCTGGCTGTCAGACCTCTTAACCTCTCTAAGTTCAATATGCAATTGGTTTAATAAGAGTGAGGGGAATCAATAAGGCCTGTTAGAAAACCCAAAGAAAAGACAATATCTCAATAAACTGCATGGGAGGCATGGTGTTAGCTGGAGTAAGACGTCTTTGTACTTGCATGTGAGCATCAAGAAGGTTCCAGAGATGAGTGCTTTTGAGGGATACTGCAGACTGTCAGCATTTCTCATGTGTCCTGCTGTGAGACATTGAAATGTTTTAATAATGCCACAAGTCTCAGGACCGACAACTCCAAGGAATGAAAGAGCAGATTCTCAGACTGCCCAGCATCATGGAAGGTCATACAGCACCATCTTTGGGAGATCTGAGTTCAGCCTGGCTTTGGATTCAAACTCTGTCACTTACTGCCACTTTAGGAAAATGACTTGACCTCTTCTCTAAGATTCAGTTTCCTCAGTTGGAAAGGAGGATATTGTAGGACCCACATACTGGGGATGTCACAGGATTAGATAATATACCCTGTGTTAAGTGCACAGTACCAGGCCTGCCACAGCGTCAGCTCTTAGTATTCATTCTATTAATGACTATAATCTATTTGCAAATCCTGAGGTCAAAGTCAATGTACATGTGAGCAAATGTTTTGTGCTAATAAAGCAAGCAAAAGATATAAATCAGCCTTATTTTCTTAATGTAGAAGATATCCATAGTAAGTGAGAAGAATTAGTCTATTTATTCTGAAGGGCGAGGTTCCCAATTCATCCATGATGTGGCCAAGTGCTCCATAAGAAAGCAATTATCATGACTCATTCTTACTTTTCTATTTATGATGATTCTTTTTTCCCTTCAGCTTCTTATGATTAATTTGTCTCGAATACACAACGACTATTACATAAGAACATTCTCCTCACACCATGTTCAACAGCATCATATCCAGGGGGAAGTCACTTTCAGCAGTCTCTACCACTTGCTGACTCCCTACCATCACCACCATTCAAGTCTCCCCAAGAGGAAACTCATCAGATCCTCCAGGGATTCACATGCAAACTTGCAGATCACCATCTCCCCAGGCTCCTTTGATTCCCCTATACTGTATTCACTTGGTACCAAGCAATCATAAGGTCTTGACAGCCGCCTTTTGATTATGCCATATCACTCCTTCATCCATTCTTATAACACCCACTTATCACAGCTACTCTTTCATATTCATTGGCTTCATCATGTGATTAATTTCTGTCTTTCTGCTACTGTACGGAATGCTTCATGAAGGGAGATAGGCTCTGGCTCTTACTCACTCTTGCACCTCCAGACTGCAGCACAAGTTTGCACCAAGTACTTAGCACTTGGCTCATGAGAAGAACTCAATAAACATTTGTTGAGTAAGATGATTGTTATTCATGTATTAGGCTGTCACCAGATTGTAACTACAGTGGTAATGACCTTGAAGAGGTGAGGATTTCAAATAGGATCCATTTTGCTTTAATTAGGACTAGGAAATTATTTTCCAAAGAAAACCACAGAAGTCAGAAGCACAAGGCTTTCAACCTGTGAATGAACAAGACACAAATTATCCCTGCTCTCTGAAACCCTCCTTGCCAAGAATTGCAACGCAGGCTTCAGTTGAGCATATCTGAAAGTGCTTATGTGAACCACAAAGCATTCATTTCTTAAATGTCAATCAACTATGAAAGGCACCTAACTGATTTAATCTGATGAGTGACCCAGTGATCTAAATGACCAATCCCTTCTATATGTAGGGTTTAGGGATGGTGCATCTTCTTTTATCTTGTAATTAAGAGATTATCACATACTTTCTTAACAATACCTCTAGGTTCAAGATCCCTGATGCTAGCCAACCCAAATTTGATGGTTAACTAATGTGATTTTACTAAACATGTCAAAGACAGACTGGGTGGTTTGCCTGAGTCTACGAAGGCAAATGTTGCTAAGTTTTTGTTTGTTTTTATTTGTTTTTGTGAAGTTGGGGATTGTACACAGGGCTTCGTGCATGCTAGGAAAATGCTCTACCACTGAGGAATACCCAAGCCCAATGGTGGTACATTTTAATGCCCAGGGTTCATTTGGATTTATTCTAAAGATAAGAGGTTGACCATAGTACTTTTACTAGAACTGAGAATTAAGTTTTCCACATAGCAACAATAGTTAGCAATTAAATGCTGGTCAGAATACACAATTTCATCTTCAAAGTGGTCGGTTGGATTTTTCTCATAAATTGAAAGGCTACCTTCCTATTGAGGAATATTTTTTAAATTGTTCTTTATCAAGACGACAATTAGCTAAATCATTTATATGTGGCTTAATGAGGGCAAAAAAAGTAACTCAAAAGGCAACCAAACTATGATTCTTATAGGTACCAGTTATAAGGTTAGCACGACCCCTTAAAATTGTTCACAAAGATTAAACTGCTTGAGTAGCCAATGACTGAACCAGGATCAAAGTGGTTTTAAAATCCTCATTGTGCCTCAGTCCTCCCCAAACACTGACCATCACTGGCCCTGAACATTATACTGTTCATGACACATTGACTTTGATCTTTGACAGACAACACTTTCTGGGAGAGTTAAAACCCTAAGCTTCAAAGTTAGGTATATCCAGGTCTGACCTTTCTATTTACCAGCTGGAAAAGTTGGGCAAGTTAGTTAAGATCCCTATGCTTCAGTTTTCTTCTACAATCAAAAGGAGATAATAGATTTTTGTTTTGGGTAAAACAAAACTGATTTTGTTTTGGGTAAAACAAAACTGATTTGCTCCAGCTGAGATGATCTACACGTAACTGGGGAGTGATCTAGAGTTAGGTAGTCATTCCAACAATTGATGCATCTCAGCCCTCACTGAAAAGCTATCTGGTTTTTATTAAGCCTTTGAACTCTAAACTGGCATCGGGAAATTTTTCTGATGATCACAGCATATGACAAGTTACAGCAAATTCTGAAACCATTTAGCGAGTTTAAAAAGCAATCAAGTGCAGTGTTACTCGAGGTAAGTTGAATCACTATTAAGTCAAGTGACAGGTAAAGCAAAGGGGAAAAGATGTTATCATGAGCAACTAACTATATATTTTAATACAGAGAGATATATAGATATCTCTACATAGAGATCCTAGGGCTAATTATGGAAAACTAAGGTTTATTAATTCATTCTTTCAAACATTTGCCAAGGATATAGTATGTAGAGGATGACCATAATAATCTGCCAAATCAAACACTTTCGAGAGTGACAGAGAGTGCAGTTAATAATTAAGCTAACAGGCACAAACTAAGTCACACTGAAGTGGGAACAAAGGTAAGAGAGTGTAGAGAGCTGATCAGTGGGGTCCAGAAGATGGAAGCTGAGTCAGTCGGGTGGCCAAAAAGTCATCTGGCTCAGGGGATTGTTGTGAGTATTTTCTTTACGAGGCAAATGACTCAACAGAGTTCTTAAGAGTATGTAAAACATCTGTTAAGGTGCCTAGTATGCCTGTGATCCTGGCTGGTACATAGTAGACACAGAAAAGGGGCTGTTGATGAATGTCTCCTGGGCCGCCCAGTTCCTACCTGGACCCCTGGTCCACTTCATTCCTGCCCTGGGCCCACCTTTTGGTCACTAGTCATGGGTCACATATGCAGGATGCGGGGAGAAAAGGCAATGAGAACAAGGAAATTCTAAAATGAATAAAAGGAGCAGGATATCCCCACTCCCTTAGATACCCATGTCTGGGGCCCCTTCTCTGCAGAGAAGTATGTGTCTGTTCTATCCTTAAATAAAATTTGCTTTCTCAAAAAAATAAAATAAAAAAAAAAGGAGCTAATAGCATCTTAAGGGGTCATTATGAGAAAGAAAGAGGAGAACATGCGCACTCCATGTTTTGCCCAAGGAGTGTTGGAAGCAAGTGTGGTGTTTGTGTGATTAGCAGTGGATAGAGGAGGAGGGGTGCCAGATTCTACTTTCCAAACATGGACCTGACAGTATTGCTGTATTATTTTCCTGTGGCCTCCACAGCAAATTACTAGTAACTTAAAACAATAGAAATACATTTTTTCACAGGCATAGAAGCCAAAGTTCAGAAATTGACTTGTTAGCAAGCTTCACACCCTCTGGAGGCTCCAGAGAATCTGCCCTTTGCCTCTTCTTGTATCCTTGGGCTGGCCCTCAAGTCGTCTGCACCCCTCACCTGCTGCATTACTCTTATTTCTGACTCCCAGGTCATGCTGTCTCCTCTCCTGTTTGTGTCAAATTTTTGCTTGACTCCTATCATAAGGACACTAGTCATTTAAAGTCCACCCGAATAAGTCAAGAAAAATCTCCTTGTCTCAAGATCCTTAATTTAGATAAGATCCTTTTTTTTTTTTTTCTTTTTTTCAAATATGGCAACACTCAGAGGTTCTAAGAATGGATAAATCTTTTTTTGGGGGGGCACCCATCAACCACTACACTCCCTCATCCACATGCTCTTCCAGAATCTTTCAGATCCCCATAAAGAGGTAGAATCCCAACTGTGCCCAAACTGAAGATTCAGAGCAACGTAAATTAATTTTTTCCCATTAAGCCACTAAATTTTAAGACAGCTTCTTGTGCAGATAGCCAGATCACATACTCATTACATAACTGAATGAATTAAGATTTTGAAAGGCACATGAGATTCATTCCCTGGAACTTAGTACCTTGAATCTTTGTTTAACCAGATACACAGTAAGCATGCGACACACACACACACACACACACACACACACACACTTCTACAGAGAAAAAGAGAACTCATTCTGAGCCAAGGAGTATGGGAGAACGTAGTAATTAGAAACACAAACTATGTGATCTTGAATGAACTTATACAGCATGTGGTCCTAACTGCATATTTTATAAATTAGCAAAATTAGCAGAATAAGGCTAAACAGAGCCTCTGCCCCTCCCTTGTCAATACAGCTCTTTACCTTACAAAGATCCACCTCACTCCTCACAGCCAAGATGAAAAATGTTGATAATCTCACTTCCTTCCCAATTTAGAAAACTTAAAGGAAGGGAGAGAAGGAGTGTGTCGAAAGATACAAAGCTGCTATGGATGTAATAGTTATTTTTGATCGTTTGTGACACACTTTTTTCTCTTACTGTTAAGTTGTATTGGGTGTGTTTGTTTTCCTACCTTAATCCCATGGCTCCAGGATTTGGCAAGTATCCAGAGCCAAAAAACAAAGGCAAGAAGTGTTGTATGGTGAGGAATGAAGAAAATCTTCATTCAGGGGTCTTAGCATGTCCTCAAAGACCCATGTAAGAGGTGGGATGGCAGATTCTAGACCAAGTTCTATAACAAAGAGATTCTGGGATGGGGCAAATGCTGTATCTGCTCTGTCCAAGATGGCAGCCACTACCACATGTACTGTCGAAGTCTTGCAATGTGGCCAGTAAGACTAAGCAACTGAAATTTTCAAGTTATTTCATTTGAAATACTTATTGAATAGAGTATTTAGAGAACCAAAGCCCAGAAATCCCAACTAATGCATCTCAGGTACATCAGATGGGAAAACCTCTTTCTATTTATTGGTTCTTTCTATAGTTTGAATCATCTCACTCCCATGTTTATTAGGGAAAAACTGACCGTCAAGTTATCTGCAGTAACGTGCCCCTGGAGATTGATAGCTTCTTTCCTGTGACTGCTTAATGCCTCTGTAAGAGCAAACAAATTCCTGAGATATGATCACGATTGCTAATTTCTGAGGTTATTCATAGTTCTCAGGAGCAGGACCTACAGGAATAAAAATTCCATGTGTGAGCAATTAACGTGTGATACATGACAACAAAAATATTTCCAAGGAGATTTTTTAGCATCTTTTCTCTCAATTCTAAAACCATAAAAAATAACTTGGGGTACAGAAAACTCTAATAAGAGGCAAAGGTCACGAGTACTATCCAAATAATAGGATAAAGTTGCATAGTAATTTGCTGGTAATTGGAATTCACGTTTCTCAGGTTGACCTCCCTAGAGTGTAATTTGTTTGCTATTCGGCTTGACCAGTGTCAGCATCTGGTCTCCACCTTCCCTGCCATCTCTGCCCTCTTCAGTGGCCTTAGCTCTCACCACCAGGGCCATCCTGAGAGAGACTTCCCAATTAAGTTTAACCCTCCTGCTTCCAGAGAACAACCATGTTGCTTTCTCTGCTTTGCACACTCCTCAAAAGGCGTCCTCCATCCCACAATTCCCGGCTCAGAAAGCCTTTCAGTGCCTTCTAGTCTTAGCTGATTCTTCCTTCATACTTCCTTAAAATATATCCCATTTTGGGAGGTCTTAAAATGATACATTGGGTATTTTTCCTGGAAAATTGTGAGCTAGCTATTAAAGTATAGGACCAGTTTTATTATAATCTTTAGCTTCCACACAAAACAGAACACTGTACACTATGCTTAAGAAATGCTGATTGAGTTGAAGCAAATATGCCCACTACATCGTATAACCTCCTCACAATCCTGATTCACCTCACTTTGCAGCCATTACAACACCAGAGCCTTTCCCGATGATAGATGAGCCTGCAAAGGGACAAAACACTTTCCAGACCCAAAATGACATCAGAGAGTCACTCTACGACTGACCATGAAACAAAATAAATTTGGGAGGGTGGTTTGTCTGCATGAAAATTTTTACACTGTTTTACAAATAACATTTTGGCAATGTCTCAGACTGATGACTTTGAGCTAATGAGTGAAGTGTCCACAAGTGTCAAAGCATTTGAGGTGAATGTTGTCCATATAGGATGCCTTCCCAAGTCCCCACATGAAGCTGGTATCTACCAGAGTGGATGCTTCTCACATATACTTCGTATTCATTAACAGTGTAAAACAAAAAGTATAACTAAAGTCAATAATACCATCTTCCCTCATTAGCTGAGCACAACTGTGTATTAACTAGAATAAAGTCAGCTTCTAACCTATTTCACATTGCATTATTGTCCTTCTCATATAATTAAAACGTATCAGGTAGTTGGTACACAGAAGGGAGGGTCTGTATTAAAACACCTCTTCATAATCAAATTTAAGCACTCATCTCATTTATGATCTGTCTACCTTAATAAATCAGTGAATACTTCATTTTAAAAGCCATATAAAGCTCTATTAACCCATCTTTTCACATTTTAATTTAAAGTGACTGCCTATTCATAACTTTGCCCCGTTCATTTATTCAGGAAGCATATTCTAAGTATCCACTATGTGCTAAGCGAGGGGCTGAGAGCTGCGATAAGAAGATGAATAGTTTAAGGTTACCATCTTCTGAGCTCACAGCCCAGTAGGGAGACAGAGAGGAAAATAAAAGCAGTCCTGCTTGTTCCCCTGCTGCCTGCCACCAGGCACAGCAAAGCACAGAGGAGGAGTCATGGGCTCCAGCTGGGAGGACTTGAGAGAAGAAATGAGAAGAAAGAACCCTTTAAAAGGGCAATGTGGATAGGAGATCAAATGTAGATACAAATTTCAAGTGCAACCTGACCTCTTTTGTGGGAAGGGAGTTCATACCCTGCTGCTCAAGCACAGGACTCTGCCAGCGTGTGACTTTGCCCTCCCAGGCTGCGGGTGTTGAGCCGTCTAACTCCTTCTACGGGCAGGCAAGCCAAAGCACAACGTGATGTGCAGAATCTACTGCGCCAATGGGGTTCTCTACCTGGGATTTCACTTAGGTCAGAGACTAGCACCAGTAGAGGTGGGGACTGAATGCAGAAGGTCATTGCACAGGGAAGGTCAGGGCAAGCTGAAGTTGCAAGCAAGCAGATACATGAACAGACACAGAAACTTTGCTCACCAGGAGCCAAAGAAAAGAAGAAGGACCCTTGCCTGAAGAATGAGTCTGTCAGGGCAAGCCTGACGCAGAGCACCCCCGAGGAGGCACTGGTTCCCGATGGCACCCAGGGCCCACGGCTGTGAGGGCCACCCACACTCATTGGCATCTTGAATTCCCTTGAGACCCATTTCCCCTTCCCACTGCCCATATGTCCTCACTGCCCTCTGCTCGAGTTAGTTAGAGTGGGTCATGGTTCCTTGAGTCTTCCCAAAACAGATGACGGGCCAGCATCCCAAGTTACAGAAGAAGTTGGCTGTTCTCTCTGGCTTTTGCTGTTTTACAATGTGTCCAATTTACAAGTATTAGAATGCCTTCCTCTGACCCTCAGTGGATCTTTATCTTACTTTAGGGTAAATAAATCATGTTTGAGACTTCACACTGAGCAAATTCAATTTGTCTTCATGAAAAATAGCACTTGGAAAATGGGCAGCACTGTGCACTGATTAAGAGCATGGGCTCTAGAGCCAGACTCCCTGCAACCCGATCCCAGCCACATCCCTCACAGACTGTGTGACCTTGGGCAAGTTACTGCACTTCTCTGAGCCCCTGCTTCCTCACCCATAAAATATGGATAACAGCCATGCCTGCCTTATAGGGTTTTTATCAGCATTGGGGGGGAATTAAAGCTTTTTTATACAAGTTTTTATTTTAAGAATTGACATTTATTACTTACATAACCACAAATTACAATCATTTGGATGTCATAATTCTAGCGAATGGAAAGAGATCTACCTCATACAGTTATGGATAATTTGAGAACCTCCAGTGTGGCCAGTGTTGACTAGGTGCTTGACATCCATTATCTCATGCATAGTCTGCAAAAGGCAATTTGCCATTAATAAATGCATATTAAAAGCCAACTGTATGTAAGTGAATGAACCAAGGCTGGGAAAATAATGATCAAGATAAAATAAAGATCAAGATTCTTGCTCCTGAGGAGTTCCCAGGGCAGCCGGGGTGCTAAAGTTAGGTCACCCTGGTTCCGTCATCTGTAAAATGAGGGTTTCTGATGAACTGACTCCTATGGTTTTGACTTCATCTATTTTACACCCACTGGGGCAAAAGACCATGCCACCTATTCATGATTCCTAACCCTTTCCAGTTTTGCCATTTAATGACCACTTGTGTGAGATGATAGTGGCATGATCGATATGGCAGTACTCGGGAGGTGTTGGAGGCCAGGTTTTTTGGACTGGTCTGCTAGAAAATGTTGGCAGAAGCAACAGCCCTCCATAGAATGAGGCTGCGCATGGCTAAGTAAGATCAAGAGACAAAATCACAGGATCTGAACGGGAAGGTGCTTTAGAAACACCTCGATTAGCTCATTTGGTTCCACACCAAGCTCCAGAGGATAAAGGAAAAGTATGTCATGGCCAGGCCGGGGGAGCCACCAAGCCACAGACACTCATGCTGAGGTTTTCTATACTATTCCCCAATGTCAAGCTAGCTAACTGACCAGGATCCAGAGTCAGACCTCATAGATTTTCAAATCAAGTTAGTGATTAAGTCAGCATCATAATAGTATCTACCTGGATAAGGTTTAAGTTAGATAACATCTGTAAACTGCAATAGAACAACACTGGGCACAGATGGAGCCTGCAATAGATGTTGATCGCAGCAAACACTTATATAAAGCACTCACTATGTGGCACGCTCTGTTCATCAATCCTGTGTGTTAGGTCCTGCTGTTGCTTCTGGGAAATGGCAGCTCAGGAAGGTTAAGGAACTTGTTGAAGGCCACACAGTAAGTGGCAGAATCAAAAATTACACACAGGGCATCTGTCTCTAGAGTCTGAGCCCTTCATTACAACACTGTGGTGTGACCTGTCTCATGTGACTTTATGCTGTCAATACTGAGTCCTCCTATGTGTCAGATGCTGCTACAAATGCTTAACATGAATTAAGTCACTGAATCTTCACATTAACCTGTGACAATTGTGTTCAATTAATGCAAGGGAACCAAACAAAAGGTGGAGACAGTGCATCATCAACTTACAGTTCCAAGAGAAGTAAGATAAGCACAGGACCATCCCAGGTACCAGGGAACCGTGTTCAGCAGAAAATGCCACTGTCTCCAGTGACATCCTTTGATGGGAGGGGAAATCATTACCAGTGACACAGGATGCTCAACAGAGATAATGAGCCATTTTCCTAGCTCCAGAATCTTCGTGAAGAGCCAGGTGATTGCACCATTAGGAGGAGCCCTGCAGCAGGAAGGTTGGGCTTTGACGTGAAACACCAATTCTTCACTTCCTAGCTGTGTGTCTTTCAGTGAGTTACTCAACTTCTGAGCCTTGGAGATTTTTGGCACTACAGAAATGATCCTAATTTATTTTAGTGCAATGGGTATCATAATACCTAATTTGGAGAGTTGTTTTGAAAATTAAAGATTTTCATTTTTTTATTAGTATATTGTAGTTGTACATAATATTGGGGTTTATTTTGACATGATCATACAGGTATGGAATATAATTTGCTCCACTTCAGTCCCCAGTGCTTCCACTTTTCTTTCCCCTCCCTCTGCATATTACCCTTCCTCAACTCTGCAGGTCTTTCTTCTATTTATTTACAGTTTCATATTGGTGTTTTATAGATATATAGATAGGTGACATTCATGATGGTATATTCATATATATATGTAGTATAATTTGGTTCCTCTTTTTTCCTGTCCCTTCTACCTACTCTTTTTCCCCTTCCTCTGCTCCACTGATCTCCCTTCTATTTTCAAACAATTCTGACCCCCCCTCCCCAGTTTCTTCATATGAGAGAAAACACAGTCTTCTCAGTCTGGCTTATTTTACTTAGCATGATATTCTCCTCTTCCACCTATTTACCAGAAAATGCAATGATTTCATTCTTCTTTATGACTTGTGTATATGTCCCACAGTTTCTTTATCCATAACTTGACTATTGAGAACTGTGCAACTATAAATATTGATGTGCCTGTATCACTATGTTATGCTCATTTTAGTTACTTTGGATAAATACCAAGGAGAGGCATACCTGGTCATATGGTGGTTCCATTCCTAGTCTTTGAGGAACCTCCATACTGCTTTCCAGAGTGATTGAACTAATTGGTAGTCCCACCAACAATGCATGAGTGTGCCTTTTTTCCCCCACATCCTTGTCAGCACCTATGGTTATTTTTATTCTTGATGACTGCCATTCTAATTGGAGTGAGATGAAATTTCTATGTAATTTTGATTTGCATTTCCTTGATTGCTAGGGATGTTGAACATTTTTTCACATTATTTGTTGCCCTTTTTATTTTTTCAGAAGTGTCTGTTTAGTTCTTTACATTTCATGCACAGAATATACACAAGAAATATTAGTTCCCTTATATGCCACAGTGTGTGACAAACCAGGAGAGGTTGATTTTTCAGCTGGTATAGGTAAACCACACACACTGCAATATAGGGGGAAATTGAAAAGTGTAACCTTGTTCCCCTGTCCAGTAGTGAACACTGGAATATTCCACCAAGAGCAGAGAAAGTCAAAACAATGTTTTCCTGATTTACCTCTGAAATAGGAGAAATGTGCTTGTATGTGCACGCTGCTGTATTGGGCAGGGTCTTCCAGCACAGCCCCTCAGGGTTAAAAGGGAATTCAAGTCTAATGACCAAGCAGAATTCCAGGTTTCCAGATCTGGATGACATGCTAGGTCATTCAGAGGACCTTCACAGGATATCACCCTCTTGGATCATTGTTACTCAGAGGGTTTGATTATAGTGTAAGCTCTTCCAAATCCCAAATTATGGAGCAATCCAAGCATATAAAATAATCACTCTTTTCTATTGCTGTCTTTTTAAAATCTCTGCATAAAATGCTTCACTGTTACCTCATTGATTTCCTTTGCTTGTTCATTTCATAATTTCCAATATAACATTGATTAATCCCTCATTCTTTTTGCAAGGTCTTATTGTCAGCAAATTATTATTTGTGCAATAAAATTATAATTCTAAAAGACTATGTTTTATACTGTGATTGATGGAAAAATATGCTTTTAACTTGCAAGGCAAGACCAATTTTCTAACATTTCACTTCTATTTGCTCAAACGCATTACTCTTGTAAAGCACCAATTACGGCTAATAACGGCATTATTCTCACCTCAGTAAGTACTTGGTTTGGTAAAGCTTTAAGGACTCTCAACTCTGACAATCAATTTAGTTAACTTCAGGAAATACCTGATTTCATATCGATTATTGCCTTCATATGATATTGCTCCCCCAGCTCACATCCATGGAGTGAAGTGGTTGGTGTTCCATATACATTTACATAGACTTCCAAGACACTTGCCAGATGAAATACCCTCTAGAAGTCCTATTTGTTTAAAATCAGTTAAACAAATTAAACAGTTATCAAGGTTTGAACTCCTATTCTTGACTCCCATGTCACTGAAGGTATCAGGTCATATTAATGAATGCCAGATTGAGTAAAAATCACAAACGCAGGGGGACAGGGATTGCTTTAAGCAGAGGATTGGGGTGGAGACCACGAGGTCTCAGCTGAATTCCAGTAGGAAAGTGAAAAACACCATTTTTATTTTGGGGGCCCCACCATTCAATTTTCTCAGCAGCCCAAACCTGGAATTCTTCCACAATGTCTTCTCACCCCTCAATTCCTACATCCAACCAGGGTGATCAGGGTACATTAATTCTATCTTTTAAGTGTCTTCCATATCTCTACCTTCCATTCCTCTGCCTGAGCTTCAGTGTTCCCATGTTTTGCAATACTGAAGATTTCTAAGTTTTCAATATTCAAAGCAAGAACACGTACATCAATAGATGGAAAGTGTGATCACTTGGACTTCTAATCAAATGGACCCAGGACATCCTCTTCAGCCCTAAACCTGAAGAAGCTGGCCTCATTCTAGGTATCCTCACCTATGCCAGCTCTCTAGACTAGATCTGATCTCCATTCTCTTCCTGTTTACACACTTCTCTGAATTCTGCTCATCTGTAAAGTAAGCTCAAGCTCCCAAAGTCTTTACTGAGTTCAATTCAGAAATAGACGTTGTGCTCCAATACTGCAAAACCTATAACTGGGACTCCCCACAGCCCCACAGAAAGTGATCAGTACAGACATCCAAAGTTAATATTGCAATACAGAAGTTGTTCTGTATTTGTGAAATAACTCAAACTTTTCCCCTAAAATAGAACTCTGTAACATTTAGGTAAATTTGATTAGATCATTCCTTAGCCTTAAGCACAAGTATTCAAAAGGGAGTCATTCTGATACCTGAAGCAACATCCCTAGGCTTGGTATATAGATTCCTAATTAAACCAAGCACCCAACAAACCCTACCATGAGTGATAGGCAAAGGCACACAGGGAAGAGAAGCAGCCCTTACCCTTCTCAAACTTCAGGCTGCCTGGGAAATACATGCAAAAATTATTATCTTGAATGTCGTGTGCATTTAGAGATAAGAAACGGAGCTACAGGAGCATCAAAGAGGGGTATTCCAGGCAAGGAGGCAGAGAAAAGTACTCCAAGCAGAAGCAGCTGCCTGAGCAAAGGCAAAGAAGTGTAGGCTATGCACAGGGAGCCAAGCAGAGCTATGCACCTCGCAATTCAGAAAACAAATACCTGGTATCCTACTTGGGATATTCTCATGAAAAGCTCACCTTTAATTTTGTTACAGTTACATTTCTTAAACAGGAGTTTGCTTTTATTGCTCATATATTTATTAACTTTTGCCATCAGAAGAAGAAAACGTTTTCTCAGGTCAATGGATAACTACTACCTCCTTATTAGTAAGTTGAGTTACTTATGAGCAATGCTCATATAGGCTAGGATCTTTAATGAAGGAAAAAAAAAACACCTCAGAATAATGCCAGAAGTTACTTTGTCACCATTTTCTTTCCATTTCAACTCAAATGAGTAATTGCCTAATCTGTACAGGGACCATAAACACCAATAGCAAAATTTCTTCAAAGAAGCAGAAAAGCAAATTCCTATGTATGAAACCCCACTCACCTTTTTCTCATCTCTATCTTTCCCAAGCAATACTAGAGAAGATTTTCCTACTCAAAACTGAGGACATGCTCAGTTATATGTAGCAATGGACAGGAAGGTGTAAGTGGACAGATATGACTCTTAGATAAGGTTCAAAGCTTAATTGCACTCAGAAATTTCAACTCCTACCTCACGAAACCTTCTATAATCACCACTGAAATTGTGGGAAACATAATACCTTGAGTTCATCCTGTATTCCTTCCCCTGTTATTTACTTCAGCTGCTTAAAAACTACAGGATACAGACACAGGTATAAAAATGGAGGCAAAAACAAACAAGAGATCATAAAGGACAGAAGTGCCTCTAACATAGATCACCAGCCTCAGAAGAACTGAGGCAAGATGGAAGCCCAGGTCTACATTCAATCCAATCAGGACTGCCGTCTACTCAAACACAGGGTGTACTGAGTCATACCACATCCCCGTCATCTTGCTTGGTGCTTCCTTTTTCCCCAGCAAGAGTTCAACAACCCGGCGTGGTTTTACTTACAATTGTGAAGTTCATGACTTTGAGAATCCAGATGGTCATGGCCAAGTTCACCAGTATCAAAATCATGAGGAGCAGGACAAAGAAATACAGGCATCTTTTCCGCCAGCCATAAATCCCCACTTTGTAGACCTGTGGCCCCTCAGAGCTGGGCATGGTGCTCCGGTGGTGAGTGTACTGTTCCTGAGGCATCTGAAATAAACACAGTGAGAAAGAAGCAAGGACATTAAACTGCTGGGAGTGAGCAAAAAAGATAGGAAAAAAAAAAATCAACTGATGAAGAATATGGCTGTCTGCTGGCTACATGTTCTCACCCTCCTGACAACTCTAAGAATCTGTCTCCTCTGGTCCAAGGGCCCCTCTGGATGCTTGATTTCGCTCTCCATGTCATGCAATCTTCTTTCCTGATATGTACTGAGACATCCACATCCACACACATCCCAGGAGGAAAGGGTCTCCTAGGAAGCTGTTTTCCAAATTACTCTTTGAATTCCAACATCTTTGTGAGGGAAACATTCAGAGACCCATTAAAGGTCTAAAGGTAAAACTTGGAATTAGTCTGAGACAAAAACAAACAAACAAAACCCTAGAAGTTCATCTTGTAGAGTAAAAATACTATTCAAACTATTTATTTGGAGAGTAAAATAAGATCTCAAATATAATCATTATTTCGTATTGCCAGACAGTCATGGCAAAGGTAGCTACGTTGATCTTCCCTATTTCAGAGTCACAAAGTGTCCCGGTGGACACACAGCTTAAGTCCCACTTGACTTGGGAAATTTTAGTGAGAGAGAGACGACCTCAGACCTCAATACCTATGTTAGTCTTTGTGGGTTATCCAACTCTAATTATTTACAATGGATTTATTTATCTAGTTAGTGTAGGGAAGCCAAGTCAAGTAAGGTATGCTCCTGCCTTCCAGGAGCTGAAAGGCCAAAAGGAGCTCTGATCCCAGTAGAATAAGAAAAGATTCGTCAACCTAAAGCAAGAAATCTTTCCCAAATCCTTTGTGTGGACAAAAATGATTCTTATAGTAGCATTACTAATTAATTACCAACACGAATCCAGATAATCTCATCACTTCCATGGAATTCCAAAACAAACACAAATTTTAAAATACAGAGCAAACAGAGCTACAAACTACCTGTCATTCAAAATGGGAAAGAACTGACTACTCTAAAGAAGGATTTGCTACATCATATATCACCAGAAGAATGAGAAGTTATACTCCATTATAAACAATGTATCACAGTGCTTTCTATTGTCATGTACAACAACTTAAAAAAAAACAATTTTTAAAAAAGGTAAGTCTCACCAAAGGCCCCTGAGCACAGCATCTCTGCTCTGCCTTAAGCCATCCGAGGACACAGTTCCTGCTGCTCGTCTCTATTCAAAGGGCAACCTTTGGCATTTTACTTCCTGTGGCCCTTATTCTTTTTCAGTAGCAAATAATTAGTAATATGTGGTACCAAAGTGACCATAATGACAAACCAAATGTGGGTCCTAAAAACCACAGCCTTGTGTTATCAGGTCATCTTCTACATGGTTTAGAGATGATTATTTTATAACTTTTAGATAATCAGCAAAAATTCCCCACAGGACACATGACCATCAAGTATCAGTGGAATTCCATTCAGAAACCTGAGTGGATTCTTCCTGATGGCCAGCTAAAGTGCTTCATGAAAGCCTGGGTGACATCTGTGTCATTCCAAACACTGCCCGAGTACTGAAATCAGTACCTAGTAAGATTAGATGTTTACATGTGTGTGTGGAATTGACGAATGAAAAATATGAATGCATGAATTTGGACCAAGTCAGTGATTTTACATCCCCTACTAGAGCTAATGCTACCCTGGAGTACACCTGAGTACGAGCCAGGCACCACCAGGAGGTTCTTGTGTGTGTGCTGCAAACCTCCACTTCAGGCTCCCAAAGCCCAGGGTTCCCAGTCAAGGAATAAGTGATCCCTGTTTCATTGCTCAGCCCAACAAGCCCGTAAATGAGGAGTGCTGTGAGAAGTTGGGGGCACAGTCATCACACACTGGCCTTTATATACACTACTTTAAAAGAAAACATTGTTAACATTATTAAAGGAGAAAGAATGCCACAGAAGCCCATAGGAAATTAGACCTTTGTTTTCCATTTGATCATATTCTGTGAAATAAGAAAAGGATCATAGAATCTTAGAACATCTGCAAGTTCCTTTGATTTGGATCTACTCATTTTATGGGAAAGCTGAATTAGGATTAGAGAAGTTAACCCACTGGTGTATGGTGGCACGATCAGTGGTAGGGCAAGGACAGGAATGACAGTCCAAGACTCTTGCAGGCAGGATGGACAGTGAGTCACACTCCATAATGAGTACACAGAAGCTAATCCCACTGCCAGCACACCAGATGCCCTTCCTCTGTCATGCAAAGCAACCAATGATATCATTATATAGCTTAGGTATAAAATGGTCATTTACTCAAATGATATGTTCAATAGGTGGAAGAGAATGGGAACAGATATCAAGCTTATGACATTTTGGTTTTAATAAATAGACTGTTACAACTTGACAGAATGTAGTGGTTGCTTTAAGTAGATGTTTTTAGTCCAGAGTCAACTGTGGAGTTATTAAAAACATCTATACTGAGGTTAATTAAACAACACAGAGAGATAAAGCACCCATTGCATCACTGTTTATCAGAGTTTCCAGATAATCCCAATGGTAGACAGACTCACATCCCATTGGTCTGGAATAATGGCAACCTTGACTATGTCAGTTCAAAATGAAACTTAAATATAATTATGATCTCCATCGTTAGAATCTGGGCTCAGGGTAATCCATTGTTAAAATGCTACCCAGATATTTCCAAGCATTTGAGATAACATCAAAAACTCAATTTCACTTTTTAAAATAGCATAACCATTTTAAGAAAAAAATCTTGAATGCACCTTAGCAAGGAAAACACCAAAAAAAGAAGAGCCCTGCTGTTTAAAGCAGGAGCTGGGGTCTGACTGCTTTTGAAAGGCACCTCTGTGGAGCCCTGAGGCTCCTATGACCCACTGATTTTGTCAAATGTCATTATTGACTAGCTGAGGAACTCATGGCCAGGAAGAAGCAGCAGCTCCCTTTCAAGATCCACAGCAAATCAGAAGCAGAGCCATAATTAGAACTCACATCCTCTGCTGCATGGTGAGTGGGCTATTCTGTGAATCACTAGGCTCTTGCATTCTACCATGTTGTACTCTCATGATCCATAAGAAACAAAATACTCCAGCATCCAACTTTATAACAATACAGAACAGGGAGGAAGAGAGCAATTTTCTACAAATGATTTCAAAAGAGACCTTGCCAGGCAAGCATAAGGTAGTGTGAACATCTGTTATTAATAATCCTGCAGAAAAGGGGAGACACTAGATATACTCACTACGTTCATTTTTCTAGTCAAAAATCAAACATGCTGAAATGATAATAGAAGAAAGACAACCTCTAAGCTGTGTTTCTTGTTTTTTTCCTTCCCTCAAAGAAATCTATAGTCCATGGAATAAAGTTGAAGTTTCAAGTCCTCACTTGACCATTGCTCTTTGAAAGTCCTGGGAAGGTCCCCAGGAGTGCATGAACATAGTCAAAAGATTGAGCACAGTAAGATGGGTTACTTTTTTTAATGTTGTTTTACATGTTGATGAACCTTTATTTTATTCATTTATTTATATGTGGTGCTGAGAATCGAACCCAGTGCCTCACACATGCTAGGCAAGTGCTCTACCACTGAGCCACAATCCCAACCCAAGATGGTTTGCTTTTAATTTGTTAGACCCTATTTTATTTTACTCTGCCTTCCCTTCACACTGTGTGGCTTTGAAGGATTTAGACAAGTTTTAGAGATTCGATGAAGAGGTGGTTGAACTGGGGGTTCACTCAGCTCAGGTGCTGCAGAATGTATTTAAATGGTTTCTGGTCACTTCCCTGTGGAGGCCCAGGATTGCCAGCTCCCCTGGGATAGGAATGTCTTCCAGGAATACTTCTACCCATGGTACCAACCCAACAAGCACTGTGACATGAAGGTAGGGTCCAAAGCAGCAAGGTAAACATAGCCTTCAGTGATCAACACCAGAAAAATATGAGTAGTAAGGAGAAAGATATGGATAGGAAGAGAAAATGCTCAAATGTGTAAAATTGCAAGTGTAAGATTCAATTCTCATAGATGCCTAGTCAAAACAGAAATTCTCTACTGTCAAGAATATGCAGTTCATCATATATAATTATAAATGCTCTATTTTTTTCTTTTTCACAGGAACATAGAATCAATCATTAGACTCATGTTCATAGATTATGTGCAATAGGTGTGTTTCTATGTAAGTTGCAAGCTTTAAGTATCTGTTGGTCATCAATAAGTAAAAGCAGCTATCAAAATGGTCATAGGAGATAATTACCTTTCTATTAGCTGTTTTCCACTGTCTTTATAGATGTCATTTAAAGTGGTATTCCAAGGCTAGGCAAATAGATGTGTAGAAGTATGTGGAACAGTTGATTTTAATAATATTATAGATTTTATGATGTCATCTTTTAAAAATAATGTAATCTTGTTTCTCATTCTAAATACATATTCATGGTTTTAGCTTAAGTTTGTATTCCTTTTTTTTTTTTTTTCTTCTTAAAACAGCTGCTCAAATTGAGCTTCCAGTCTCACAAACCCCACACCCTCCCTTGGTCCCTCCTGTCAGGAACCCTAAGCACATACCAAGACTTTGGTGTAGCCCTCCGGACACTATGCCAAGCTGGACACAGGGGAGGGTACAGTTGTCTGTATTCCACCAGGATGGTTTTCAAACTTTAGGATGCAGACGAATCACTCAGAGAAATGGATTAAATGCAGATTCTTAGACTTCACACCAGGAGATGTCAATTCAGTGTGTCTTGTTCAGGAATACGTTTTCATCAAGCACCAACACTGACGCTCACACACCCGGGTCACCCTCTTCTTCCCCTGCAGCTTTTCCCATCCTTCACATTTTTGCTTCATCTTGTCCTGGAGCTTTCAATTCTACCACCCACTTTTCAGCAGTTTATTTGTTTTTTTCCTTTTGGGGAATCTGGGTATTTCATTGCCTTTTTTGACTCAACTAATTTTAAAAAAAGGGGGGAAAAACCTTTGGAACCCCTTTATTGAGCCCTAAGGGATTGCCAGGGCATCTTCTAAACAACTTTTATACACTGGCAGTAACCTTACAAGGAGTTATTATTAATTATCATTTAACAGTTCATTAAACCAAGGCACAGAGTAGGCACAGGGTATATTTAATCTTATACTCTTTGCAACCTTTTGTGTCTTGACAATTTAACATGCACAAATCTTTATTGCCATCAAACAAACAAACAAACAAAAAACAAACCACCTCAGTTCCTCTGTGGTTTCTTCTCTGCTTCTTTCCTTATTTTACTTTCATGAATGCTCAGGGCTTCCAGATCTATGATAAGCCCTAGGAATCGCATGTTCTCATCCATTTGTTGAAACGGTCCATTTGAAGCTCAGTGTACTTTTCTTAACGTGCTCATTGTCCTTGGACCTTCTGATGTTTTAAGCACTGACTCCCACCTGGGAACTTTGTCTTCCTTGGCATTCAGGACAGTGTAGGACTGGGGTTCTCTTCCTCCCTCTTTGATTACCCCCTGCCATTCCCAAGTCTCTTCTCTGTGTCTTCCTTCCCAGATCATGTTATGAGCCACTGCTCTCTATCTTTCTCCTCAGAGACAAGGTTCAATATCATCCTTTTGATTTGTACTTCTATGAGGATGAAAGTCAGCTTACCACTTAAATCCCAGTTTCCATCCCAAATTGAACTTGTATATGTTCCATCCAGCTATTCACTCATCAAAGTGCTATAGAGCATTGATCAAATTGCATATCCTGTACCAAGTTCTCAAGTTGTGGGAAGTAACAAGACTTACCCTGCCTTATGAAGCCCACAGCCTGGATGGTGGAAGACAGTGGGCATTGTAAATGCATAAAGAAATAGAATGAATCATGTTAAACCCTCACACATATCCAACTAACATTAAAGAGAGCATCACAGGGCAGAAGGTACTTTATAAAGACTGACCAAGAAAGAACTCTACAAAGATGTAATATTTGAGTGGACTTTGAAGGTTAAAAAAAAAGTGAATATTGGGGTATAGAAGCACCCTAAGTAGAGGGAGGAAAGCAAAGGCCAAGATTCTGATGCATACAAGGCCACATAACTGGCATGGCATAGGTAAAGTGGGGACAGGCATGAGTTGGACTTGGAAAAGGTACTTGGAGTCAGATGGTTCTGGACCTTGGAGACCACAGTAAGAAGTTCAGATTCTATAGAGAAGGCCGTGAAACATCACGACAGTATAGGAACCAAAGGAATGGATATCTATCTCCTTTTCACTTTTAGGAAGTAGATACCAGTGTCTAGTCTGTCATAGTAACAAAATAAACATTTGTGTTTGATGATGATTATAATTTTTCCCACCCTCTATAGTAATATGCATCCAAAATGCTCCCCACAGTTAAATAATTCAGCAAAATTAATCTCAACCAGTATAATACACTCCCTAGGAGGTTTTCTTGCATCTCTGAGGGTGAATTTTAAAAAGGAGTCAATTTCCAAACATGCTTATCTTCTAAGAATCATAGGATGATGGCAATTTCCATCAGTCTTTGAAGCACTTCCTTAAAATTGTTTTATAGGATTTTTAACATTAATATGCGTCATCGGTGAACACAGGGTCAATCTTTGAAGTATCTAAAACTTCTTTGAATTCCAGTTAGCATCTAAAATGTGTCACACAAGCATGCATTTGATCAATGAATGAAAGAAAACCAAGTCAATGTTAAATGGCAGGGTACAATGTCTAGCAGGAAATAAACACCTGCTGAAATAAAGAATAAAGGAATGGAAATGTACACCACTGTGCCTTTCCAAAGACACACACATTATACCAATGCTGAGTAGGCTTCAGTCCAAAGCACAGCTCTCCTCCTTCATGAGACTATTTTCAGTGTTCACCTGTCTATGAATCAATCCAGTTGACTTAAAGATAATCTGTTCCTTGTGCACAAAATGCAGTAGGATTATATTTCCCAGAGAATGAACGTAGCAAGATTTTGTTGCTTTGCCATGGAATAGGAATAAACTATCAGTAATTAAGGTCATGCTATAATATAACCACCCATATTCCCAGGCTAACTGTAGATGTGGAGTTTCCAAAGAAGTTCACTCTGGGTGCGCATGGTACTAGTTTTGGGAGCTCTAACCTCATGTGTCAGACATTCAAATGCTCACACTTGGGATCACACAGCATTACAGAATCAAGAGCCTGATGTTCGTTTATTCCCACAGCCTCAAGGAAAGGCTCTGTTTAATGACTTGGACTGGTGAACATTCTCCTAGGTGGTGTGACCCTGTCTTACTTCTGTCACTGAAGCCACTGCCAACCGCTCTGATGCCTGAACAGCTTTTTTTCAATAGCCTCATGAGGGCCATTGTCAACTGCAGGAGCCTTGTAACCTGGAGCAAATCACCCCTCAATATGAAGCTGTCACAATGACCCTTGAACTAGGACCTGAATAAATGGTACCTACACCCTGTAGCCACTGTCTCTCTAATTACAGAAGCCACAGTCAGATTCATAGGAATGACAGCATTTCCTTGACAAGCTTTGACAGCCCAACAAACACACTGGCCTGAGTTCATGCTGTGCCCACTTCCCTTCCTCTATCTCATAGACATCAAATATGGAAAACTTTTATTGCCCTCTGCCTACAGTTCATTGGTAGCAGAGGGCATGATGGAAGTTCATGGGGCAGAAACACACAGCTGCAATACTTCGTGAGCCCAAGTACACATTCTAGTCTAATACTGATAGAAGCCAGAGTTCTGTATATGCATTCTGTGGTTCAAGTTCCAGCAGGTCTTTTTAGAAGGAAAAAAAAAAAAAGCCTCCCAGGCCCAAGTAAGAGATACCTGGAGAATAGTTAGATCAACTGCATTATCAGTCTGCTGTACAAGAGAATGTTATGCTTTCAGGGGTGATTTTTTTTTTAATTAGTAAACTGTCTAAAGACCCATCAATGCCATGGAGTTTTCTGGTGACTTTTCTTTAGTTTGGATCTTGGTCAACTCTAGTAATAGGGCAAGGAGGCTTTGGCAGCCTTCTTTCTAATGCTTGCTTGACTCTGTTCTCCATCAGATGTTGCAATCTGTGTTCCAACAAGGAACATGAGAGCAAATGAGTGCAGTTCTCTGTTCAGTCATATACCCAGGAGGGCAAAGCACAGATCTACCCTTGAAGGGAATCCCCTGTCGTTGGCAGAAGGATGAGAGTGATCTTACTTCTACTTTTATCAAGCTTCCATTTGAATGGGAGAAGGGAACAACAAATGGGAAAACAGATGAAACCATTAAAAATGAAGTCACACACTGGAGAGGAAGGAAAAGGGGCCCTACTTAGAGACTACAATGTGATCCATTCTGGTCATGGAAGACCCTTCTGACAAGGTGATAATTTCCGGGGGACAGAGAAGGGAGGCAAGTTTTCTGGTGGAGACCATACAAGCACTATGGCCTGATGAGCATGCCAAGTGCTGAAAGGGTTGGAAATGACCAAGCTCAGAGGAGAGGCTGAGACACTTTTGAAGAAAGAGGCTAGAGCACCATTATATGGCACCTCATAGTTACCAGAATTAGAGAAAAATACCAGAAGGACTAAATAACCATGTTATCTGGCTTAGAATAAGACATAGGGCACAAGCCAAGTGAGCTAGGGTGCTTTGGTGATATTCCATGTTGAAATTTCCTGTAAGCAGGAAAGTAAACATGAATTATGCAATTACACAATTGTAATCAGTTTGTATAAATGGCAGACGGAAGTCCCCTTACAGGCTCATTATAGTTTCTGGTTTATTGTGGAATCTGAACTATTTTAGATTGTCTTGGCACATAAATAGTCTTCTCTCAGCCGTGTTCATTTGTGGTTTCTGATTTAAAACTATTTGCTTTCAAGGGTTGTTTTCATTCAGTCATCCATACAAGTAATAAGTCTTAGATTACTAAGGTCTGGCACAATTTAGAAAATTGTAACAAACCCATTGTTTTAGTTTTGATATAATAAATTTTTTTCCTTGTAAATTCATCCAGAAAAGTAAATGATTATATTCTATAAATGGCATTTTCTTTTTGAATGAATATTTGGATTGCTTTAAAAGTCATTTCATATTTTAACTTTATAAGAATTCAAGTGCATTAAGTCCTGAGCAACTTTTACTGAAAATTAGAAAAGCACAAGCAAAAAAAAAAAAGTTATCACCTCTTCATCCTTTTTATAGAGGCAACCACTTTACTGGATTAGTAAAACTTCCTACACAAATGTTGAACACACATATAACAGGAATTTAAATATTGTTTTTGAAAAAAAGTACTGACTATTTGGACCTGCAGCTGTCTCCTGTGCCTTCTTCAACTAAGTCTGATTCCTGCCCAACTCTGCACATAAGCATGATAAGTATTTAAGGAGTGTCTGTCCAAAAATTGGTAATGAAAGGATGACTAACCCTGAATTTACCTAGCCTTTGTCTCCATCAAGACTGAGGACACCAAGAAAGAGTAAGTAAGGTATTTAAGATTTCATGAAGACTAAGTCTTGGAAGCAAATCTCCCCGTGAAGAGTGAAAGCAGTGAGCAATGGTTCCATAATTGGAGTCCAGGCTTCCCCCAACCAAGCAGGAGAAATCCTCTCATGATGGGAACCCAATCACCATCCACCACGCAAAAGCAGTTTTTCCAGAGCCAGCAGGACCTCTCAATCATGATCAACCAGCCCTATTTGACCAAGAGCAGTGGTCAAGTAACCAACACACACTTCCTGCTCCTGCTCTTCACCTTTGTCCTTCCTCTGTATAATGCTTAAGGTGTTTAGGATGCTGGGTCCCTGCTTCTTCTCTTTGGGCCACTCTGAATAATTAATTATTTCCTTTCCTGTTGGGTGCCACAGAGTAAGTTTTCTTGCCTAGGATTCCAGCAACATGTATAGGTTCAATACGTGTGTGTGTGTGTGTGTGTGTGTGTGTGTGTATGTGTGTGTAGATATAGATATATAAATAGATTTTACAAAAATAAGAGGGCTTTTTGTTTTTAATAAACTTATCTAAATTTGGTTGACTTAAAATTGGTGATAGTCCCACAAGGAATAAAATTAATTTTTTAAACAAGTAGACTATATAAAATCATATGGATATAAGAGATGTAACAACTGACTCCTTAGAGGTGAACACTGAGGCTGTTCTCAGAAGTTTTCTGTCACCCATGATTATTAAAAGCAATCGACTCTCACCAGGGCCTACCAGGTGTTCACACTAGACATTCAGCAATAACAAAACTGACCATTCCTCCTCTGGGATGTATGAGTGGAGGAAACAATAAACAGATAAACCCATGAACAGGTAACTTCTTGCACTTATTCTTGGGAAGTAGTCTTGGAAAGAAAAAAGTGAAGCAGCAGAATATAATCTTGGGTAGCTGTTTATGCTGGGGCACTCTCGTCAGGGAACAGTCTCTCCGTAGTGGAGAGATTTGAGGAAAAAAAAATCATGAATGAGCAAGAGAGTAAAGCATGAGGACATCTGGGGAGGCTCCCAGAAGGAGGAGACATTTTCAGCAAGTGCCAAGGCCCTGAGGTGAGGGCTTGTCTGGCCCGTGTGAAGAATGATGTAACTAGATCAGACAGGACTAGGGAAAAGCATTTGAAAATAAACCTTGGTGCAGATAGGATGGAATGGATGTGCAGGGTCTTGTGAGCCAAAGGAGAAACCTTAGATATGATTCTGATTGTGAGGACCTGAGGCAGGAGGCTGAGATGATCACACTTCCACTTTGGGGCCACTCTGGCTGTTTTCTAGGGCTTAGGCTGTCGGGGGATGTGAATGGATGTAAAAATGGTAGGCTGAGGGGACTGTGGCCCAGACTTGTGTAGAGATGGGTGAGAAAGTGAAGAGTCACTCTGGATGGCATCTACCAGGTTAGTGCAGTCAATAGGATTCACTGGGTGTAAGGAAAGAACAGGAGTCAAGGAGGATGCCAGGGTTTTGCACAAACAGCCAGCTGGACAATGGGGCCAGACTGGAAGGGCAGCTCTGAAGGCAGAGGGAGTGGAGTGTGAGGGGCAGGCAGGTAGGCAGTTCTGTTAAATTTCAAACATACGGGACTCAAGAGGTCAGTGTTACAAAGGTATTAGAAATGAACCCGAGATCTAGTGGGGAAAGGGCTGAGCCTTCAGAGACAAATGTGTGAGTCTTCCATCTATCAGTATTTTGAACAGGTACCTTGTATCTGTTTAAAATTCTTACCTCTGATGAACTGGAAGATAGTTCACTCTCATTATGGACATTGATTCTTGCTGTCCTGGAACTGCAGAAGTGTGGGATGTTATTGAAATAGTTTTAGACAGAAATGTATTTGTGAGACACACATACATATTTGTATCAGGTATTATCAGATCTATGGATGAATCCTTTCCTGATAATACTCTGGGAAATCAATATCATTAAAACTAGTTCATGAATGAGGAAATGGTGGTTCTGAGGAATACAGGAGTATTCTCAAGAACCCCTAGCAAGGAGGTCAGTTAGGGTTTGAACTCAAATTCAAATCCCTGATTTTCTTAGTGTTATATATGAGAGTGAAGCAAAGACCTAGATTTTCCTGAATATGATGCAATGGAAGGTTTTTAGAATTTCCATGGAGGTATGTTTAGTGAGAGATGCATTTAAGTGTGCATAAACACTACAAGCACCTGACAGTAGGTGTTTTCCTTCAGGTCCTCCCATGGCATTGATCTTGGAAATTGGGATGCATCAAAGAGTAACAGCCAAGACCCTTGATCTCATGGCAGTGGTAAGTAGTAGAGACAGATAACAAACCTGAAAATTAGATTTATGACAGGGGAAAGTTCTTTGGGAAAAAGACAAATTATTAAAAAGGAAGAGGGGTTGTCTTCATAAAAAAAGTAACATTTGAGCAAAGACTTGAAAGAATCTCAAATATTGTTAAATATTTGGCTCTATATAAAACTCAGAGATGTTATTCCATACCCGTCTCTTGATGATGCAAGGTAAGGACCAGAAATGCATGTGTGAACTGCACACACTTAAACACAAAAGACACTTTCATACACTTGACCGCAGATTTAATAATGTCCTCACAAGCAAAAGATGCTGCACTGGCCCCATTGTGGGCTTATCTATGACTCCTTTCAGCAAGCCTTCTGCCCTGCATTGTACAGGGCCAATGCTTCCAAGTCCCCATGGAGGGTTCTGACCAGAACCAGACAATGACAATCACAGAGGAGCTGCCACAGCTGTCTTGTGACTTGGGCACGAAGGCAAGTAATAAAATAGTAATGAACATGACTCAAACATGGAGAATCAGAAAATGAGACACAAAGACTCGAAAGAAATGTCAACATCCTTGTTTAGCAGATAAGAAAATGAGGATCAAAGAGGTGAGGAGACTTAATCAAGGTCACAGAGTAACTTACTCATAAACTACAGTTGGCTCAACAGAAATCTAGCATGTGTCCCAGAAATTCCAGTGTTTTCTGCACTTCAACTCTGGTTCCACATCACTTTTATCAACCACCATACGTGCCTTTAGAACAACACACACACACACACACACACACACACACACACACACCTCTCAATAAAACTATCAGCTTTCTAACATAAAGGATACATAAATTGTAACAATTGCATGATGGTACTATGTGCCAGATACAAATATTTTACTTATTTGATCCTCACAGACATGATGGCAAGACAGAAATTGTCATTATTCTAATTTTACAGTTGAGGCAACTGAGAAACTGAAAGATTAAGCAGGCTGCCCAAAGTTACTTGACTAGTTAAAGGCACTGCAGGGATCTGAATCCAGAATGTCTGGCTGAAAAAACGGTTCTCTCAATTCTCATGGGAAATGCTCCCAGATATATGTGAATCATTAGCCAGAACAGCACAATTACTAATGAAAGACATTTTATAATTGTTTTAGCAAGAATTTCTCAACATGAATATTCGTTGTAAGATACATTATTGAATAATTATCAAGCAACTATTGTAATTCAGTCAGGGTGCATGTTATTTTAAGTACAGGTATTTTTCTCCCAGGAAATAAACCATGTTTGATATGTCTCCAAAACTCATGAATTTTTACAGCATCATGAAAAACAGCTACAGCAAATTAGGCACATCCTTCTGCAGTGATTCAATAGTTCCATAAAATTAGCATTGATCCAATAGATTCTCCCTTGATAATTGTTTGGCATGGGTCTTTAGCTATTTACCTATGTTCTTAGATGCTGGAAATGAAATCTGTGGTCAAAAAGGAAAAGCTCATCCCATTTTTAGTCATTTTGTCTTCCTTTTTAAATCAAAGTTTCCAGAAACAAGCATGATAAGAACAGCTTAAAGTTATTATGCACTTTGATGAACACTTTGCCTGCTTTTAGATATGGGTGTAAACATCTATTCAGTTATAATTGACCTCCAGGGACATGCAGGTAGATACTAACTTACAGCTCAAGTGAGCTTTACAAATCTGTACTTCTTTGTAAACAATATTCAAAGAAAGCAGTGAATGTTTCTATCACCATACCAAGTTCTCTTGTGCCCTGTCTTAGGCAATCTCTACCCCCAGAGCCAGTGACTGTTGTGATTTCTACCACATTTAAACTTTTAACCCTAGTTACACTTCACTGAGGTGGTCATTACTAGAAACATCTTACTTTGAGACCCATGCTCTTGGCCACCATGATGACCTCCTGTACCTTTTCCATTGATGATTAGCCCATCAGGGTTCTCTGAGAGAATTAAACGATGACTCAATATGACCCTACTTCTCTCCTATGCATCTAAAAAGTACTATATATTCCACCCTAGGGAGGACCAAGGAAATACTCTCCCAAATGATTGTCTACCTTCTGTGATTCCACTGAGAAACTATCAAATAAAACAGTTGACAAAGTTAAATGCCTAGAGATCAGGAAGGTGGGATCAATGAATGGGGGAACATATGCCACTCAAAGAAACAGGAACTGTCCAAACCCACAACCACTGAACCATGAGAAATCATGGCACCTATCTTTAGCTTTTTCTGGAAAATCCAGACATGTAGACTTTTCCAGGATATCTTAGGGTGTTTCAATGCTTTGTAACTAAATCAAACACACACACATACTTTGTGAACCAAAATTCACTGTTAGGGCAGTCCTTGGATTGCTGGTTTGTGACCTTCCCTCATCTGGGAAACATCAGGAGCACCTTTGTCAGATGCAGAAGTGAGGGACAGACCTTTGAAGGACACAGCCAGCTTTACGAGTTAATGTCTGTCGTGACATGATAAAAAATTAATGCTGTCCAGACTCTGCTCTATCACCAACTCCAACCCCTGGAGGGAAACAGATATTGACTCTGGTAAGCACATACTGAACAAGAGAGAGGAAAGAAACTCCCAATAGATAAATGGACCAGAATAAGTAAACAGAGGGAAAGAACCAGAGAGATCACAGAAAGAGAATAGAAACGGGAACAAAATGAAAACAGCCTGGCTCTGTCCCCCAGCTGTCTCTGTCCTTAGCTATCTTCTTTCATTAAATACACCATGCCCAGTACCACAACCCTAATCAGAGTGAGCATGGAGGGATGTTGTTGAATGATCTGCTTGGAGAAGGGAGTGACCCTGAAATATATTTACTCAGAACTCAATGAAAGCAGTTTCAGTGGCTAAAGATTTCAACCCTGGCAAGTAACAGCAGGGGCTGCAGGCATTCCGAATGTATCATTTGGAAGTCAGGGTGCTCACAAGAGAGTCTGATCCTATCACCCTGCAAAGCAAAAGCAGTCTGAACAAGGAAGGAGTTTCTAATCCCTGGCAATACAGTTTTTTTTATCAGGGAATTGTGCTCACTTTAATAGATGCCATTGCTTTATCGGTTAAAAAAGAAGAATAAAGCAACTGCATTCACATCCACCTACACACCCTGAGCTCCATTAGTACAACCACCAGCAAAGATCCTCGAGCAAACCAATCTCACAGGATTTATACACTCAGCGAACCGCGGCGGCATGTTCCTCTCCAGTCCTGCAGACCTATCTGAGGGGCAGGTCAGGGGCCACAGCCTACATGGCTTCCTTTATATGAGACAGTTCACACTCTGCAACAGGAATTTGAAACAATAATGAAGACAGTCACCTCTCTGTGTGGCAGCATAGGTGAACAAAAAAGGGGGACATCAGAATCTGTAGAGAAATTCAGGCAGCACAAACAAAGAAAGCAACCTGGGCAATTCAATGTGCAATATTCTCTCCTTCACTGCCTGCCTGGCCTCTTCATGTTATCTTGATCTCCCTATTCTATTCTGCTTGCCTTGTGCTATCTCAGTTACAGGAACTATGTGGATGTCTAAAATATTTAGGTGCTTTCTGATCTCAAGGCACCATGCTAAGAGCGTTATGGACACAATCTCACAATACACAATATGAAGTGGATCTTACAAGAAATCAGGAACCTGAGGTGATGAAATCTACCTGAGATCACCCAGATCCCCACAGTGTCCACCTGTGAGCCAAAACTGCATTACCAGTCTTCTGCTGTAAGATCCCCGACTGGCCACCCTTGTTTGCTGTACTTCTCTCTTATAGTCATTCTCTTCCTCTTCAGGACATCTATGTCCTGCTTATAGGAGCTGCAAATTCTCAGGGAACTGACTTCAGCTCTGGGGACCATAGTTTTGTCAGGGTGAGGTTAGCCGTAGTGTTTCAGAGGAGAGTAACCAGAAGAGTCCAGGAAAGGATGGAAAGATGAGTGATAGAATTCAAGATGGCCAGTCTTGGGAAAGGAAGACAGAGAGAAATTCTTAAAGGAAGGGCCTTCGCAATTACAAATGTCACATGGTTTAAGAAAGAGAAAACATCTGAGAGGCACCCGATACCATTTTAAAACTGAGATCTAGAGAGTTGTGAAGTTAGGATCTATCCCAACATTTCTGATCACCTCTACATTTATGCTGTCTCCCAAGCCCACATTTTTTTTAATTTACTTTTTTTATTTTTACAGACTGCATTTTGATACCTTATATGCAAATGGGGTACAACTTTTTTGTTTCTATGGTTGTACATGATGTAGACTCACACCATTCATGTAATCATACATGTACATAGGGTAAAGATGTCTGTCTCTTCCATCATCTTTCATACCCCTACCCTTCCACCCCTTATTTCCCTCTACATAATCCAAAGTTCCTCCATTCTTCTCTTACCCTCCACCCCCCACCCCCATTATGTATCATTATCCACAAATGGATGGAATTGGAAAATATCCTCAGATGTGACTTGATAGTCAATGACAAGGTCAGGGTAGTCATTGCAAAGTACATAAAGTCACATTTGGCTGAAGCCAATAAGGCCTGAGAGGGGAAACAACACCCCTGGCTGTCCTACTATGCAGGCAGACTCAACATCACTGAAGGCATCACCATCACATCTGACTGGCATCTGTCACACAGGGATCCCTGAAGTAGATGAGCAAGTCACCGAAAACCATGTTTAACAGACTCAGCTCTGTAAACCAGTGTCTGCTTGGCTTCAACAGAATCACTGGAGGGGCTTTCAAAAATACAGGAATTCTCCAACTCCAATCTCAGATTCAGTGGATTTTGAGAAATAATGAAGCCAGGTGACTTCTGAGGGATCTTCTAAAACTAAGTTTCCACTACAATGTCACTTTGTCTGATGTCTCCCTCAGCTAACGTCACTGAGTCAACATACCTAACATCTATTTTTCCCTGGACCTGCTTTGTCCTGGATTGCCCATGATCCTTAGGCAAATGACATGTCTCCTGTGGTTTCCCTACCTCTTTATGATGGAAGAAATGAAATATTAGAGGAGCTTTTCAAATGGATTTGCAAATTAACTATTGTAAACTATTTAAGTATTTGTGGCTGACACTACCTATTGCTACCCACATACATCCTCCCTGATCTCAACTGCTAATAGAACAATGGTGTTCATTATCAGGAAAGAGTCTTTAACTCAAACTTGGTGGGTTTCTACTTCAGATTCAGAGGATGAAATAGGACTGACCGAAACCAAGGTCTGACAGTGGGCTTGTGACACAATTCTATCTGTGTGTGCTGAGCCATGAGAACTGGTCTAACAGGAAAGGTATATCCTATGTGATTAAAGGAGTCAAGGTCAAGAAAAGGAATAGCTTTCCCTTCATATCCTGCCTCGTTTGCCCTGACTTGAACTTGATACCTGGAGAGAACAGGAGTTGAACTCAAGTACTGAAGAGGGTGGAGCAGAGAGGAAGCTCTGATCCCCAGGACAAGGCTCTGCCACTGCCAGGGTCCTGGACTGCGAAAGGCTGAGCTATATCCATATGCACAAAAAACTGAGTCCTTTTACGTTCAGACTTCTTGGAGTAGTGTGTGACTTGCTTGCCGTCAAATGCAATCTTCACTGAGAAAACATTAAAACTCTCTTTTCAAATGAAATCTCTTGCAAAACTCCAATATATAAAACAAAAGTGGCTGGGCTACAGCAGACGTTCAGATAGGGGTGTTCCCAAAGCCATTCCCTCCTGGATTCCTACAGACATTCTTCTATAAAACCACATCTGGCCAGAAACAGTACCTCATAAAGTGCATCTTCTCCTGCCCTCAGACTTTCGATTTCCTGGCTTTGGGACTCGAGTTAAATCAGTGCTTCCCACCCCCACCCCCAATCCTCCTGCTATCTCTGGCCTTAGGTCTCCAAATGGGAATTACACCATCAGTTCTGGAGTCCAGGCCTTGAGACTCACACTGAATTACATCCTGGCTTTCCTAGGTTTCCAGTTTGCAGATAAATATCGTGGGACTTTCTGGCCTCCATAATTATGTGAGCCAATTCCCGTAATAAATCTCCTCTTATATACCTATCTATCCTATTGGTTGTTTCTTTAGAGACTGCAAATATAACCAACAATGTGTCATATGCCCTTGGTGATTTTTTAAAAAGTAAAAAAAAAACTACAATTAGAGAAATTTCTTTATCAGAATAAAGCAAAGAAAGTGCTATACTCTATTCCACAAGTGTATCTTCATAAAGGCACCACAGCGGGCCGTGAACAAGCTGCAGTCACTCACTCAACTCCACCTGGTCCTGTCACTCAATGCCCCGAGCAAAAGTGTCTTTATAAGGAACAAATCCAGGTTAAAAATAAGGCCTAAGTGCCTGTTCCCGCCTGCTTAGGAAATCTGAACCCTTGGGTGATGCTATTCTTATAAAATGTGCCTTCTGATTGCTTCCAGAAGGCACAGCAGGGCAAGCCGACCACGAGGTCTCCTATTTTGAAGGGATAAAACAATCCAGTGCACTGAGGGCATGGTTTACCTGCATGCTCCAAGCCCAATAGACCAGTGTCTGGTGGCCTGCACTGTTTCTACCAGGTGCCCTCCATTCCTCACAAGGGGCTCCTCCCTCCACGTTCAATGCCCAGTTTGTGGTGTGGCCAGCCTCTCTCCTCACTGCCTCCACCTCTGCCCTGGATTTCCTCTTTCCTATGCTCTTTCTCCTCTTTTGTTTTTTTTTTGTTTTTGTTTTTTTGTTTTTTTTTTTTTTTTGATCCTTTCAAATGTCAAAGGAACTTGATTCTTCCCCTCCCATTTTCTAGTAGTTGGAATTGAACCCAAGGCTTTGCACATTCCAGGCAAGCATTCTACCACTGAGCAATACCCCTGACCCTGGTCCCCTCCTTTATTTCTAAAAGAGAAAAAATACAGAGTTTCTTTCCAACTTTTGGCACTGTTCTTCATAATCCTATAACCTGGAGTTGCTATTTCACGCCTCGTTCTGATGAGCACTTGATGTACACTAAATTTAGAGGCTATGACATTTGAGCTCACTAGAGTCTCCCATTACACTGGCAGGGGGCTTGGCTGTGGTTCATGGCAACTCCTTATCTGCCTTGGCCTTAGAAAAAAACAGTCACAGGCTTCCAACTGCCCTCCCTTCCTTGGAGGGAGCCCTGTGGTTTCCACATTCACCCCTCACCACCCCACTGCACCCCACCCAAATACAAGGTAACCAAAGAAAACACTTGTGAGTAGTCTCTTAGAATAAGAAATCCTACTGCCAGTCATAGGCAGCGGACTAATTGTGTCCTCCACGTACAAAACTGTAGAGAAAACAAAATCACTGCCTAATCAATCTGATCTTCTACCAACAGGAGGAACTTCTGCTTAGGGACCCTAGTCCCATGCAGAGTAAGAACGGAGAAGCCCCAGACTTTACCATTCATTCACTCCTCACTTTACTGTGAGCTACTTGTTTAGAGATTACAGAATACTAATGTGAACTCACACCCGTTTTCATAGAGATCCACACTATAAGGAATAACTTTTTGGCTATTCGAGAAATATTCAAGAATTCATCCATTTACCTCTTGGACTGAGAAGACTCTTGGCCAAGCCCCCTTTGGAAAATATCACCTTGCCACAGATTGCTCAGCCAATAATTGTAAAGCAATAATGAGGTTCAGCCTAGCTTTATCTGAGCAGAACGAGTCTTTTAAATGCAGTAATATTGTATTGAATGTCTTCTAAATATTAAACATGGAAAAAGTAATATAGTTTTCTTATGAGAGGAAAACCCTACGTTACAGTATAGCTCATATATGTAAGGAAGATCCAAAATTGAAGAGGAAAACAGATCTCCTGCTCCGCTGAAAATTATTTAGCATCCGATTTTTTTAAAAGCACTATTTATTTAGGCATAAAGTCAAATCAATTGATTAAATTCACATCATATGTCTCCACCTTTTAACAAAGATTTTGAGTAAAGTACTATTCTGCTATGATTTTATTATCCCCTATAAAATATGGTATTATTTTTTTCAGAGTTAAACTGCAAGTTACTTCTTCTACTGAGAAAAACTAGAAAGATTATAGAAACAAAATTACAACCCAGCATACTTCTAGGCAAATATATCACTGACGACTAATCAACTCTGATATGACAGTCAAACTCCCAGACAAAAATAAAAGCCAGGAACCCAAGCACACACGTCTGCTCTTATGCTCTGAAAGTGTGATCCAAAATAGAAACTTCAAACCAATTCCCTCCAAAACTGAGAGCCATTTTCTGCTAGAAACACCCCTCTTAAAACTCTCGTGAAGCAAAGAACACAGACAATTTCATTTAAAATTATCTTTCCTGCCAATGAACTGTCCTTCCAGGCAGAAAGGAAAAGTTACAGATGGTTGGAGCAGGGTGACATACAAGGAATTCACATACTTTCCTTCACACAACAGCGTTACCAGCTAAATCCCAACTTTCAAAAGTGCCTCTGCCCTGCTGAAAATCAGACTTGGAGGAGGCTGGGGAAAGCAAAGATTAGAACTCCACACCCGAAGCTTAAGTGATCGAGTTATGACTTCTTAATTAACACACATGCACGCAACACTGGGAGCGCCTGCAAACTGCAGGCAGAGGACTTAGCAAATGAGGAGCAGCTGGAAACGCTGGAGCTGAGCGGGACCCTACCTCTCTTGTCTCTGTCTCACAAAGCTGCCGATGGAAATCGCCCTTGTCCGGGTTCCTGGGGTGTGTGGAGCCCGAGCTGCTGGGAAGGAGGCGGTCACTCAGCCTGCTGAGTGTGAGCAGGCCCTGCCTGTCTTCACAAGCGGCCCCAGTCAGATTTTCCAACTGCAGAACAGCGGCCAAGTCCCTGCCCATGCCTGAAGAATTTCCTGAACAGCATTCTCGTTCTTTTTCTGACTGCTTTGAAACCGTACTCTGTCTGTACTTCAATCCGGCTTTGTCAGGCCGACTCACAGCTACTGGGCTGTCTCCAGCTATCAATGGGAAACACATGTGTGGGGCGCAGGCTGGCTCCCTGCAACAGTGCTCCTGGCCTCTGCCAGGCTCACACTCACAGAAAGGAAACTGCTTCTAGAACCAATTCTGATTTTTCAGCCATTCTCCACACAGGCTCTGCTCCGTGGTGCTCGATGATGGAGATAAGCCCTGCCTTTCTCCTGCTTAACACTGCCCCTTTTTAACTCACTCCTGCCATGTGGAGTCCCCAGCTGACCCCTCTTAGCCCCCTGAGTGCTTGCCAGTCTTGATAACGAACCTATTACAGCTGAGAGATATGAATTCTAATTTGATCTCCCTACCTGCTGCTTCCTCAGTCTTTGCTCAACATTTCAATCGCTGGAGGGGTAACAATATTTTTAGCATTTCCAGACTGGTTCAGTTCTTGAGAGTTGTCCCCTCAACCTGATACGCACATCTATCGCTGCAGCAACTAAAAATAATGCGATTATTTTTTTCAGGTACTTTTCTTGCTCTACAACTGTGCTCATCCAAAAATGTAACATTTTACAGGCTGTTGCAACGGTGTGTTATGGTGATGGAACACAGACTCGAGAAAAGAATGCACCTTAAATCAGAATGCATCCCAATTCTGTGCACCTGTGATTATTTCTGGCTGACACTCCTTCAAGATGTCCTGTGTACCTTCTCTGGATGTTGTGGGCTACCTTTGACATTTCTTCTTTCCATAAGACAAGAGGAAATCTCAAGACACAGGAACACAGGAGGAGGACACCACTCCTCTCCCACACTGAAAACCCTATATCTAAAGAACCAAAGCTAAGTTGTCAAGGTAACATTGAGAAGAGACCATTTAAAGACAGAGCAGCACTTAATTCAAGTTTTATCTCTTTCTTTTTTGATATTAACATTTTGCTTCTGAAAATCAAATTCCTTTAGCAGCTTTTTTTTTTTTTTTTTTTTTTTTTAAAGAACTGGCTTGCCAGATTTTAAGTATTGTGAGTTCCTATGAGGCTGTTGTAACTAATAGAATTCTGTGGGGTCTGGTGCTTAGCATCAAATTGCAGTGGACACTTTCAGCAAGATTAGGTTTTTGTCTTGGGAAGTTGTGTGTGCGTGCGTGCACACACGTGTGAGTGTGTATGTGTGTGTGCGTGTGTGTGTGTGTGTACTGGAGTGCATATGTGTATCTAAAGTCATGATGCAATTATAGAATCAGAGAACTTTAGAGTTGGAAGGAACCCCAGAGACCATCCAACCAAATTGTTTCTAACCTTCATCTTACACAGGATACTGAAGCCCAGAGAGATGAGATAACTCGTCCAGAATTGCAAAGACAATTAATGCCAGAACTGAGGATAGAAAAGGTGATCCTCTCCTGTTCTACATGCTTTGTCTATTTCAGCACAATATGGGAAGGTGGCATGATCCAGCTTCAGTAGTGCAGGCTCACACTCAGATGACTTGGGTCAAATCTGAACTTGCCTCTTTTTAGTTACCAACCCTGGTCAGCTTACTTAAGCTCTTGAGACTCCAGTTTGTTCACTGTGAAATGCTAACAACTGTAAAATCTACATTACAGAACAGTTGAAGATTCAGTGAGATAATCCACATAGTGTCTGTAATGCCTAAAACTAAACTTCAGTTTTGGTTTTTTTGTTTTTTTTAATGGAGCAAAACTGAGACCTCCTTAGGCTTTCACATCTAGCCTGAGTTCTGGAATGAACCATTTACTAGGTGGTGAAACTCCCTGCTACCTTACCTTTACATAGTAGAGGCTTATCACCTTCGACACAGGACATTGTCCTAAAGCCTTATTGGAACATTAAACCCGCCACAGAGCTACTTTACATTTATTCCCTAAACATAATTCTGAAGTCTTTCCTCAAGATTAACTCGCAGGAAAGGGAAACAGTGCAATTGGATCTGCAGTCGGTTATGTGAGGCTGAGCAAAGTGCCATTGACAGAGACCTGGACTTTGCCTCTATACCTGAAGGGCTCCACATTACCATTCCAAAAATAGAAGACCATTAACTACGATCAGAAACTGCAACGTCCTAAACGAACAACAGGAGTAGCAAAATACAATGGAAAAGTTGGGAAAGAAATCTTTTTGAGAAAACAGCTGCCATATATTCTAAAGAATGGGATTTCTCTCTGTGGGGTTCCACGCCTTTGTCTTAGAGCCAAAGTGGTTTTGGAGCCACTCAGGACACATCAATCATTTGCTGTGCCCAGCTTCCTTCAGGAACCTCAGAGAAGTAGTTCAAGAATTTCTTAGTTTCAAGTGGTTTACAAATGTTTGGGGAATCAAATAAAGCAAATCACTGGAACAACCAAGCTTGGATTTACACATAAGAAAGTCAGTGATGTGATCAAGAAGACCCTGTCCCATTGTCTCCCCGAAGTCTTGCTACATGTCCCACTTTGGTGTTGGTATTTGGAGACAGAGAACTCTGCATGGCATCCAGCTTGATTTGAGTTAGCTGGAAAATCCAGAACAATTTCTTGGCTCGTCTCATTTTTAAAAATGTTATTTCACACTTGGAAATAAGGCCAAAAGGTAGTCAGTCATGTTCTTTCAACATCATATGTGGAATTGTTTAACAGACCCTGCCAAAAATTATCTTAAGGGAATGCACTTTCTTGATCTTGCAGTTTGCTATTGAAAAACATTTCCCAGGCTTGGTAAAGTTACATTATAAGTGGGAGACATTTTGTCTAATAAAGATACAAATAATTTCAATGCACTAGAAAAAGCCTCAAATGTGATTGTGTACAGTTCTAAAGGACATTCTTGGTTTTGTGTCAAATCTAGCAATCTCACACTGAAATTCCTTTAAAAATACTGAGCCTCAAGGCCTTGGAACTAGTCTTGCCATCATACCAACTCTCTCGTCAATGAATAAGTCAGATTTTTTTTTTATTTTATATTTTTTCCGCATTTTTATTTTATATTTGGACAAGTTAAGATTTGAACTATGTCTTCATCTCTGAGTGTTGAATACTGTGAAATAATGCACCAGGGAGCATGCATACAGTAAGTGCTCAAGTTACATAGGCGCTGCCAGTATTTAATGCTCTAGCACTTGGATCTCAGTTTTGCAACGGATTCTAGAGCTTACCCCTCAATCTCCCTCCTGTTATGACTTTTCCTCCTTACTGGAATCTTCTTAAATCCCCTCTACACACACCAACCCTGCTGGAATTCTCCTCTAAATGGTGACCTCTTTGCTTTTCAGAGACTTCTGTTTTTAATTTCCTAAAATTACAATGGGAATATGCCATGGTATAATACATTTAAGTTCTGTGGTTGCTAGTCACATGGTCAGTTAAAAATTCTGCTCTTACTACCCCATTCACAACAGCCTCAAAAAATAAAATACTTGGAATTCAATCCAACAAAAGAGATTAAAAGAAAGAGCACCAAAGAAAGAAATTGAAGACAGGTGCGGTGGCACACGCCTCTAATCCCAGCACTTGGGAGTCTGAGGCAGGAGGATCGCTAGTTCAAAGCCAGCCTCAGCAACTTAGCGAGGCCCTAAGCAACTCTGTGAGACCCTGTCTCTAAATAAAATACAAAATAGGGCTGGGGATGTGGCTCAATGGTGGAGTGCCCTGGGTTCAACCCCTAGTACCAAAAAGAAAAAAAAAAAAATTGAAGAAGACCTTAGAAGATAGAAAGATCTCCCATGGTCTTAGATAGGCAGAATTAATATTGTCATATTACCAAAAGTGCTATACAGATTTAATGCAATGCCTATTAAACCCCAATGACATTCTTCATAGAACTAGAAAAAGCGATTATGAAATTCATTTGAAAAAATAAGAAACCCAGAATGGACAAAACAATCCTTAGCAAAAGAGTGAAGCAGGAGACATCATAATATCAGACCTTAAACTATACTACAGAGCAATAGTAACAAAAATTTCATGGTATTGGCACCAAAATGGACATGTATACCAATGGTACAAAATAGAAGATACAGAGACAAACCCACATAAATATGGTTATCTCACACTAGACAAAGGCACAAAAACATACATTGGAGAAAAGATAGCCTATTCAACAAATGATGCTGGGAAAAATGGAAATCCATATGCAACAAAATAAAATGAAATCTCCATCTCTCACTGCACAAAAATCAATTCACAGTAGATCAGAGATTTAGGCACTAGAACAGAGACCCTGTACCTAAAAGAAAAAAAAGTAAGCCCAAATCTTCATCATCATGATGACTTAGGATTTTACTTCCTTAACAAGACTCCTAAAGTGCAAGAAGTAAAATTAAGAATGAATAAATGGATGGATTCAAACTAAAAAGTTTCTTCTCAGCAAAGGAAACAATCAATAACATGAAGATAGAGCCTGCAGAGTGGAAGAAAATCTTTATCACATGCACCTCGGATTCAGCACTGATCTCCAGGATAGATAAAGAACTCAAAAAATTTAACACCAAAAAAGTAAATAAATAACCCAAAAAATAAACGAACTAAGGAACTGAACAGACACTGCATAGAAGAAGAAATACAATCAACAAATATGAAAAAATGTTCATCATCTCTACCAATTAGAGAAAGGCAAATCAAAACTACTCTAAGATTTCATTTCACTCCAGTCAGAATGGCAATTATCAAGAATACAAGCAAGAATAATTGTTGACAAGGATGTGGGGGAAAAGGTACACTTATACATCACTTGTGGGAATGCAAATTGGTGGGAATGCAAATTGGTGCAACCACTGTTGCCAGCAACATGAAGATTCCTCAGAAAACTTGGAATGGAACCACCATTTGACCCAGTTATCCTACTCCTAGGTCTATACCCAAAGGACTTAAAATCAGCATACTACAGTGATGCAGCCACATCAATGTTTATAGCACTCAATTCACAATAGCTAAACTATGAAACCAACATAGATACCCTTTAACAGATGAATGGATAAAGAAAATGTGGTACATATACACAATGGAATATTACTCAGTATTGAGGAATGAAATGATGACATTTACAGGTACATGGACAGAACTAGGAAATAACATGCTAAGTGAAATAAGCCAATAACAAAAAAACCAAAGGCCAAATGTTTTCTCTGATAAGCAGATGCTGACCCATAGTTGGGCAGTGGGGAGTTGGGTAGGGAATAATGAAGGAACTTTGGATTGTGCAGTGGGGAGTAAGACGAGGGGTGGGGCGGTGGGGATAGGAAGGACTGTAGAATGAGACAGACATTATTAACCTAGATACATGTACGATTACTAGACTGGTGTGACTCAGCACCATGTACAGCCAGAGGAATGAGAAGTTATGCTCTATTTGTGTAAAATGTGTCAAAATGCATTCTACTGTCATGTTAAATAATTAGAACAAATAAAAAATGAAAAAACTTTGTATAATGAAGAAAACTTCTTTATTCACTTGTATATAACCTCCATGGGGTCAAAGATTTTCAACTATATTATTTTATGCTACTTTTGCAATGTCAAAGATTGGCATGTGTAGGTTGATGTATATTTACCCTGAATAAATAATAGCTTTGACTTCCTTAAAAAATAAAATTCTGACGTCATCCTTTATTTTAAAAAAATACTTTTTTAGATGTTGATGTACCTTTATTCTATTACTTGCGTGTGGTGCTGAGAATCAAACCCAGTGCCTCACACATGGTAGGCAAGCACTCTACCATTGAGGCACAACTCCAGCTCCATGAAGTCATCTTTTTTAAAGAATTATTTTGACTAAACTTTGAACCTCTGGCACTGGTGGATCATTTCTCACCGTTATGGTGGAGACTGTACTTGTCACTTGGTTCATTTTCCTCTGGGAATAGGTCAGTGTGGTTGATTTCCTCCTTAAGTGTAGAGCTGAGAAGCCAACAAACATTTCAGGCATGTTGGGTCTGATGCAGGGGAAAAGCAGCCCCTTCTCTTGTTCAGAAACTATATTTCTATGAATGCAATCCATGGTAACATTCAGATCAGCTGGGCCCAGAGGATCTTGGGTGCTAGCATAAGGTTCATCTCCCACATCATTGACAGCTGTCATTCTCAAGACTAGCTCTATGTTAGAATCACATGGAGAGACTCAGAATGAAAACCAGGGTCCTACACCAGGGATTGTGATGCTATTGGAATTCAATGGTAATCAGGCAATACTAATTTTCTTTAACTCCTTGGATAGTTTTAATATAAGCCAGATTTAAGAATTACTAAGTTACAGAATCTTACAAAGCACAGACCTAATGTTGCAACACTGTGAACTAAAATCCTAAAATGCCTGGCCATTAATTGTCTGAAAGGCACCCACGGCAGGACTGAGGGGCGAGGCAATCCCTTGCCTACTTCCTCACCCACGCTGACCACCCACTCTTCCTTTCATTCAAATAAATCCTATATCATTCCACTGAGAGCTTAGAAAGTAACTCTCCTTCCCTTCTGGAAAGTTTCACTTTTTCTTAGAAATCACCCTACTCTCTTGTTTTCATCTACTTAACTCCAATTCAACCTTCGAACTTCTCCATCATCACTTTCCTCAGGGTCACGTCTCCCTGAGTCCTGAACCCTCGAACAGCAATTTCATGTCCTATAGACCCATGGACTGGCAGACTAGAGGAATATGACATGGGTTTGTATTTTTGTTTGATTCATGGCAATCTTTCCTAATAGACCATGAGTGTTCTTCTGTCCTGTTCCTCACCTGGTAACTAACTCATAGGAAATGGACAGCAGATATTTTTAAACAAGTGCTTGTGTGTGTGTGTGTGTGTGTGTGTGTGTGTGTGTTAACCCCAATGCAGCAATAGGCATAAGATCCAACTTCCTATATCTTGACTTTATAGGTTTCATTTACATTTTCTGAAGTGGGTCTGAAGGTAGGACTGAGAGTGTCAATGGAAATTTCATCAGGACACCCACACTTCTTCCAGAGTCTTCTCTTGGCTTCATTCTGATCATTCTGACATTTTCCCCCTGCTTTGGGTACGAAGACATGCCCTGGTGGTCTCACTTTCACTGGGAAAATTAAAAAATTATTTTTCTAGGAAAGACTCAAGATACCCAGATGGAGTCACATGCTCATACCTGAGCAAATTCCAGGAAGAAGGGGTTTTCCTGTGTGCCAGATTTGACTCATGGGACAACCTAGGAGGCAAACTGGATGGAGTCAGATTCATTTACACCACAGGGTTAAGTGTAATTATTAGGGAACTGAGAAAAGTTGACAGGAGACTAAAGTGCAGATGACCAGGTACCCAAAAACATACTTCAGCATCTTGCCCAGGGAAGGCTCTCTTGGAAATATTATGAGGCAATATTTAGTCAAAGGACAGAAAAAGTATTTACTCTGTAAGAGCCCCAAAGAGATGGATTAAGTTAATGGCAGAGGATTAGGAGATGACATGGTGCTAGTCTTTCATTTGAGATTTTATGTCATGAGTCATACCTGGTGGGAAATGACACCTCACTTTGACTCTGCAAATTAGGCAGAGCTAACTTCAGTTTTAAATGGTCAAGGGCAAAATTATCTGTTTGACTTTGGAGAGAATTTTTGTGGAAGGACTCTGGACTGGATATTTGGCTCAGTGACAAATCAATGACCCACACATTTTGAGAATCTCTACTGACCTGACACAATGTCTAAGCTGAAGTCATCATCAGTTTTGGAAATTCAAATAAATGCATCATATACAATGAAGGATTCTGAAGCTAAGTTTTTATTTCCATAGGAAACTGGCACATTGGTAATTAATGTGAATAGTAATAAAACACTGCAAACATGCCTTTTGAAAAGAAATTAATTAAATAGCATGAAGAAAGTACTGGTATATTTGAATAAATGGTCCCATGCTTGCTTTCTTTTTCACTGTGAAACAGTGATCAATTCTTTTTAAATTTCTTTTTAGTCCATAATTTCTCTTTGTGTTGTAGTTTTCTGAAAGTAAAGTCTTGAGATATCACATTTTTATTTGGAAATAAAATTCAATGATCAATAAAAATGGGCCAGACTCCATGAGAGGCAGAAAGGAATAAGATCTGTATTTGAAAAATACACAGCATGGCTGGTCTTTATTTTTTACAATCACATCAGTGCTCAGTGGTACAAAACACCACTGTTGGTTATCGGAATTCCAAGATAATTATAAGTTCCATGAACAAAGAGTACTGCCTGAAACTAAAGGCCAGGCCTCCAAATCCAACTTCCATTTCCATTAGTTGGCCTACACACACACACAAAAGTTGTGTGTTGGAACACAAAAGTTCCAATTCCAGTAGTTGGCCTACACACACACAAAGACAGAAAATTTAATATTATACATTTAAAATTACTTGATCATTAGAGTTTTCTAGATATGTGATAAAGACCTTGTTAGTTAAATCCACAAATAGTACAATATGTGAACACAACAGTTGCTTCATGAATGTCTGTTATTTTCCTAAAAATAAACACTGATACAAATATAAGTATTCCAGTACCATTTTTACAGTAGACCTCAGATACAGAACTTCATGTGAATTTAAAGCTCACGAATGATGGGACATAACATATTCAGATCCACGAGGAGAGAGTATACTACTCAGTCGAACCTTGTCATGACTTAGAATTGAGAACTCAAGAGGGGGAATAACATGACTAGGAGACACAGAAACAGCAAAGGAGGTGGCCAGGAAATTATAGTTCTTGATACCTGGCTGCTCCCTGGGGCAATGGCTATGATTCTAGTTGATTCACTGTATCACTTCTTCACTGACTTTGAGAATTTCTGCTGGGAATTCACTTCAGTGAATTGTAAGGTTTCGGGGTAAGACACTTTCCCAAGGGCTCCCCATCTGATCAACTTCAATAGCCTTTTAATAGAATAAGCCTCATCTCCTGTAATTAGCAGAAATTGTTAGAAGCAACAGACTGGGCCTGTCTGGCTGGGCTGTATCACTATCCTATTTTAGGATGGAATATTGATATAATAGATTCAAACAAGGACATTTTGTGCATAATGTACTTAAGGGCTGCAATGACATGCTTTGATTCTCATGCCCACAAGCACTAAGAGGCATAAACACAAAATGGACAAGAACTGAAATATGAAAGTCAGTATGGAGACAGATTGGCTACCTGGCCAACATTTAATTCAAACTTGACTGGGTTGGTACATGCAATGAAAGAAGGTGGCATCCAAGAGGCCATCTGGGGTTGTAATGGAAGGAGAGCCACAAAAGGCAAAAGCAGGTAGAGTTCGTCAAGGACTGATTGAAGGGACCTTAGTCAATGGACTCCACTCCTTTTGTTTATTGTGTGGCAGGTCAACAAAGTGGCAGTCCTGACCCTTAAAGTGTGCACAAATATTTGTGACTCTTTGTGAGCATGACTTTTATTGTCTCTAGTACCAGTACAAAACTGTCTCAGACAGCCTAATATCATTCAGGGATCCTTTCCATCTAGCAGTTTTTTGATTTTTTGGGGGGGGGAGGGAGGTAGTTGTCATTGTTTTCTGATTTCTGATGCATTGTTTATGTTTCTCACACCATTCCTTCTTCTTGTATAGATCCTTCTAGAGGAAGAGAAGATGCAACTATCTCTATTCATCGATGATGAATAGATGTTTCTAATTAAGACATCAAGCTCATGAGGTCTATTCCTTTGGGTCTGCCTTTGAGAGATTGACTTCCTGAGCTGACAGAAGCAGCTTTCTAGGTGTGTTTGCTAAAATCATGAAAGACATCCTGTGAGAACTCGATGGAAAGAGTTTTTCACAGTTAATCACTGTAACATCTATAGATTCCCAGATGTATCATATAGAATAATAAATTAGCAAATTTTTATAACTGGAGAAATGGGTCAATTTTTAACCATGTCATTTAACACATTTATGCGAAATCATAGAGCCGAGGCTTCATTATAGCCTCTCTCACGAAGATACCATCATACATCAATATTATATTTTGCAGAAAAACAAAGATTCTATTATTGGAAGAGTTAAGCAGTATTGGTGTTCCATATAAAAGTTGAACTCAAAATCAAACTTCACTTTGTAGTGACATGATGAGTATCAATAAAATCCCTCCCCCCCAGAGCCAAAGTCAAAATTTAGAAAATTTCCATATTGAAGAAATATATTTGGGGTTCTAGAGAAAATTTTGAATTTCACTACATTTCCATACTTCATGCGAATACTTTACCCCTACTTGATCTTAAAACTGTTACTCTTTACTCTTAATATCATGACCTTGAAAATATTTGTAGGTGTGGGAAATTGTATAAGGCAGAAATTTTGTGATACTACTGTGCTTGTGATTTGCAGGAGGTAGAATTTCTTTGCCTGGTGTGGAATTTAGCAGACCAAGATTATTGTCTTCTTAGTCAGCACAAGATCGTGTTACTTAAAAGCTCTTATCCTTGAATCCTCATCTATAAAACAGGACAGCAGCCATCTCATAAGATTGTCAAGGGTTTCACAAAATAATCCCAGCAAAAGTGATTTTTACAAAACCTGTAATAGCTAACATGCACTGAGAACTTATTTGGCTCTTATATAGTAAACACTGCAATATTAGTTGATATTAACAAATTATCTACTTTTTGAGCAATCTTATTAATTGGTATTTAAATACATTCAGAACATAAATATGCTTTGGTAGTAAAAGTCTACACTGATTTGAAACCAAAGACTCTTCTTATTTTGGCTAATTGCGCATAGATTTAGTTGGTACAATATGATCTTTCAATTTAGAGGTTACATTTAAAGTGACATTACACAGAGGTATGCCACCTTAGTTTCCTTAAGGAAGAAGATCATATTCAATACCACTCCTCCAATGCATCCTTCTTCAAAACTAACTAGCTCCAGATATCCACAACCAGTCACCTGGTTTCAGCCATCACTTTCTGCCTTTGCCTTCAGACTCATTCATTCATCGCTTCAACAACACACTCTTTCATTTTTGGACAGTATTGGCCTCATAATTGGTATGAACTATTCAAAGGTTCCCTCTCTTCTTAGGATGGTTGAGTTAGCCAAATTTTCTGTATTGTAAAATTTTGATAATTTTGTCAAAAATTAGTTGAACATATAAATGTGGGATTATTTCTGGGCTTTCTATTTTATTCCATGGCCTGTGTGTCCATTTTTAATGCCAGGCCTTATCACTTTGATTAGTATGACTTTGCAATATAATTTGAATAAGGAAATGTCATGCATGCATCCAGCCTTGTTCTTCTTGCTCAAGACTGCTTTAGTTCTCTGGGTATTTCTGGGTATTTGTGGTTCCACACACATCTTAGAATTATATTTTTCTATTTCCATGGAAAAAGCCATTGGAATTTTAATAGGAATTGTAGTAATCCTAAAGATGACTTTAGGTAGTATGTACATTTTGATAATATTAATTCTCTTCCATAAATGTGGGGGAGAGTTCCATAGATTTGTCTTTTCTTCAATTTATTTCATTGATGTTTTATAGTTTTCAGTGTACAAATCTTAAGCCTTCCTGGTAAAATTTATTCCAGAAATTTTATTCATATTTATACAATTGTAAATAGGATTATTTTCTAAATTTGGGGAGGATAATTTATCACTAGTTTGTAAAAACAGTACTGATTATACATTGATATTGTACTCTAAAACTTCAATAAATTTGTTAGTTCTAACAGTGGGTTAAAGGGTCTTTAGTGTTTTCTAATGTATAAAATCATATCATCTGTAGAGACAGTTTTACCTCTTCCTTTCTGATTTGGATGCCTTTCCGCTTGTTTGTTTTCTTGTGTAATTGCTCTGGTTAGGAAACCATATATCCAATAAAGAGTTAATATCCAAAACATTTAAGGAAATTATACAGTGTGATAAAACTAGTAAAATTAAAAATGGCAAAGAAACTAAACATCAGACATTTTTCCAAAGAAGACATACAAATGAACTTTAGGTCAGTGAAAAAATGTTTCACATCGCTAATCCCTTGGGAAATGCACAAAACCACAGGGACATATCACCCTACACCACTTAGGGTGGCAATGGTCACGAAGAGAAAAGAGAACAAGTGTTATGAGAATGGTGGGAGGGTAAATAGCTGCAATGGAGGATGATATGGAGGTTTCTCAAAAAAATTAGCAGAGCTACCACATAATTTATATATGTCTAAACTAAAATCACTGCCTGCAAAAATGTGAGTACTTCCTTGCTCTTCAAGCATCATTCAAAATAGCTGAGATATGAAAACAAGTGTCCATTAACAGAGGAATGGATAAACAAAGTGGGATTGATATGGACACACCACTGTATGTGAAAGAGTGTCCAAAAAGGACTGCGAGTTCAAGGTGGTACCCAGCCATGGTACTATTGGGAGGGGGTGGAACCTTTAAGAGGCGGGGCCAAGTGGGAGGCAGTTAGGTGACTGGGGCTGTGTGCCCTTGAAGGGGATACTGGAACCCCAGCCCACCCCCACTCCCCTTGCTTCCACCAAGAGGTAAGCAGCCTTCTTCCCAACACACTGCAGCCATTATGTCCCACCTAACCACTCCTCCAAGGTGCCAGGGCCAATGGACCACGGACTGAAACCTTCAAAACTGTAAGCCAAAACAAACCTTTCCTCTTTTTAAGTTGATTATCTTAGGTATTTTGTCATTGCAAGAGAAAGATGACTAACCCATGCACATAATAAGATGTTATTTAGCCTTAAAAATGAAAGAAATCTCACTGCCATTTGTGACAACATGAATGAATCTGGATGATATTATGTTAAGTATAATCAGACACAGGAAGACAAACACTGCATGATCCCACCTACATGTAAAATCTAAGCAAGAACTCACTCATAGAAACAGAGTAGAATGGTGGTTACCAGGAAGCTGAAGGTGGCCTATGAGGAGAGACTCTGGACCAAGGGAACAAGCATTCTGAGATAACTAAGTCCTGGGGAGCTAATGCACAGCATGGTGACTATGGTTAACAACGGTGTATTGTGTACTTGAAATTTGCTAAAAGAGAGCTCAAGTGTCCTCATCAAAAAGTAAAAGTGGTAACTATGGGAGTTGATAGCTATGCTAATTAACTTGATTGTAGTAATCATTTCACAACCTGTACATATACCAAAACATCACAGTGCACACCTTAGATGTATACAATACTTAATCACAGTTACACCTCAATAAAGATGAAAGAAAATAAAAGAAGCACAACTGAAACAAAAAAGTGAGAATTTCCCGACACTGATTGCAAGATACTAAATAACCGACACTCTGTACCTCCTGTGTAACATTCAGGAAACAGCTTTAAGTCCCTTCTGCCAGAAAGCCTTCTCTTAACTCGTTCTGTATATACCCAACTCTGTATTAAATCTTGTTGTTTTCTCCACAAAAATTTATAGTTCTCCTTCCATACCACTTGCCATTATTTGTTGCCATTGCTGTCTGCTGGTTCAAACGGATCATCAGCTCTTGAGGACAATGTACTGTCTTTCCTGCTCATCTGTCATCACCAGAGCCTTCCACGCTGTTTGGGCTGGAGGAGACACTGTTATAATTGCTAGATTAAGGAAGAAAGAAGCAGAGCAAATTGGGAAACTGCTCTAGGGAGGCTGTCAGGGGAGGGAGAGTGTGATGGACTAGAGAACTTGGTGCAAAACAATGTTATATAGTATTTAATTTTGATTCAGCAAAGTTAACTTTCAAGTTTGATTCCCAACCAGGTTCAGGCCCGCAATCCCAGCTCCTGTGAGTCTAAGGATAGAAAATTGGAGACCAGACTGGGAAACTTTGTGAGACCCTGTCT
>JAJEJO010000919.1:434100-501551 GCA_020662805.1 Glaucomys volans
GGGCTCAGGGTGTAGCTCAGCTACAGAGAGCTTGCCTAGTTTGTGAGGGGCCTGGGTTCAATCCTCAGTACCAGGAAAAAAAAAAATTACTTGCTTTATGCTCTGCCCAGTGACCTAGCATGCTTACTGACTGCTGAAAAGTCCATGTAAGTTTTATTATCCTGCTTGGTCTTTATAGACTAAATTACGGAAGATAGAAAATATTTAAATGATTATATTAAATAAAACAACCTTGAATATCAAAACCTTAAAGTCCAATAGCAAGCAGCCTTCCTCTAAATTTAACCTTTTCTATGTTTAATCAATTTTATAATTTTGACTAAACTGACTTTTTCCTAAGGGCTCTGATGATGTAACTCTAAGGAAAAGGAAGCATCACCAATCAAGGATTGTAGGACTGCAATCTCTCAAGATTTTCAGGAACTGCAAACCAAGATTTCCAGAATTTAGGAAAAGGCAATGATAGAAAAGAGGCCTAAATATTTCACAATCATTTTTAGGCACATTTTCACAGAAACCAAAATGAACAGTATTTATAAATTCCAGAACGAAGTCCGGTACTGGAGAATCCTAAGAGTTGAATGTGAAGTCTCCACTCAGGAATGAACAAACTGCCACCAGGATTCCAGGACCAGACACGTCATGAGTTACCCTAACCAATAAGGCAAAGAGCAACATTGTCAGCCCTTAAGCCTCATCTCCCATAGCTGTTCCCAAGTACTTGAATTGACTTCAGGAAACTCAACTTATCAGATGTTACTTTTTCTATCCAGAATAGGAAAAGTTGCACTGCCCCTCTTTGCTAACATTTACATATAAGCAGAGCAGGGACAGGTATTGAGTGCCACTGTGTGCCAGGCACTTCAATTACAGCATCTCTCTTTGCAAAAACTTTTTTTTAACCATCTCAGGTGTTGGTGAATTTTTCTGCAAAAGTCAGATAATGAATGCATTAGGAATTTCAGGTTACATAGTCAATATTGTCACTACTAAACTCAACTCCTGTAGCATTTAAGCAGCTACAGACAATGCACAAATGAATAGGCTTATCTGATTCTATTGCAATTTTGTTTATAGACTCAGACATTTGTATTTCACATTGTTCATGTCATGAACTTCATTTTTACATTTTTTTCAATTATATAAAAATGTAAAAATCATTCTTAGTACATGAGTTTACAAAAACAGATGGAAAGTTGAATTTGGTCTGGTGGTAGTAGTGAGCTGATTTCTGTGCTATTTAAATATTTAGGGCAGGGAATTGGAACTCAGAGAGGCTCCCTCACTAGTGAGAAGCACACAGGTAACCTTACTTCTATTGTTCCTTCTACTTTTGATTCAAGGGCCTCTGATCTTAAAATGACTGACAAATGAGTGTATCATGCCTGAGCTGATACATGTCCTCTTTGGACAATGATGAACTCCACCTCAGACCCTTGTTTCAGGGCATACTTTATCACGTTTGGAAGGAAAGAAGGTGGGGCAAATCAAAACTAATAAATCATGCTCATATTTGTTCACTGGCCCTTAAAATAAAAAAAAATTAGTTTTCCTAATACTACATATTTCACTAATATATTCTAGAATCAGTAAACACCTCTTTTAAAATAATTTTATTTTTGGTTAAAAACTCAAAATATTATCAAAGCTAACTACTTCTAGAGAAAGAAAGAGGTAAGAATAAAGCAAGGAAGAAAGGGGTTGAGAAATCAAGTACAAATTATGTTCCACATTATAATTTTCTTTAAAATTTATACCTTTTAAAATTTAAAGATAAATGTGTTCAAAGCTTCAAGCTGAAAACTACAGATTTTCCGAATCTGAAAATTCAAGCATCATGACTCAAAAACTAAGCATTATCCATTAAGTGGGCATGGGGTAGTCAGCACTTTTGAGTCAGAGGAGAAGGAGAGGGAAGGAGAAAAGGAAGAGGAGAGGAAATGCCTCAGCCACAAAGAGAAAAGTTAGATATAGAGTAGATTCCCTCTTATCTCCGGTTTTGTTTGCATGGTTTCAGCTACCCATGGTCAACTATGGTCCAAAAATATTAAATGGAAAATTCCAGAAGGAAACAGTTGTAACATTTTAAATTTCATACACTTATGAGTTGTGTGATGAGATTTTATGCTGTCCAACTTCAATGCCGCTCTATTTGATTATCACTGTTCATCTCTTACAGTAGCTAATTTATAAATTAAACTTCACCATGGACACATAGGTGTAAGGAAAAAGCATGATGTGTTTAGGGCTCAGTACTATCCATGGTGTCAAGAATCCACTGGGGGTCTTGGAATACATCCTCAGGGAAGACAGAGGGACTGCTGCATGTGGATCTGGAACGCACTGCTTAAAGGAGATGAAAGGAGGAAGTTAGAAAAACCAGAATAAACATGGACTGGAAGATAGCAGCTATTAAAAGGTTTGCAAACCAATTATGCTTAGAGTGAGTTAAAGAATTAAAAATGCACTCATACAATCAGTGTTTGTGGGAAAAATGGACCTTAATTCTCTTAGCAGGCTAGTTTAGTTAGTGTTGATGAATAAGAAATGAAAATAATCCCAGTGAATTTTTAAGAGCTAACTCATCACTTAATACCATGGTAAATATTTTTCCTATATTGTGTAATCTTCACAAAAACCCTATGACTTAGGTGTTCAAATCATCTCTGTTTACAAGTGAGGAAACTGAGATAGAGAGAGGTTAAGTAGCTGCCCCAAAGCGCACAGTGGAATAGTGGATAAGAGATAGAGATGGGATTCAACTCAGGCCTGTCTGATGATAAAGTCTGTGTCCTTAATTGCTATGCTAAACTGCTTCTCATTTCTATTAATGAATATGAAATTGAAGCAGAGTGGTGTCATGATTTAATATTTTATATGAGTGATGGACTAATGCAATTTTAATAGCACTCCATGATTTATAAAATGCATGTGCACACACAATGCTTCACTTGGGTTACAACATCCCAGTGCGGTAGCTAAGGAGTATCTTTTTCTAGTTATATCAGGTGAAAAAGTGTTTAAAGAAATTAGTGACTTGTTCAGTTTCTCAGGGTTGTTCAGTGTGGATATAGTGCAAGGGAAAGGTCTGAATCTATCTATGTGTCTGGGAACTCTGACATGTCCCTGACTATACAAATGCTTTGGGGACAAACCCTTTCCAACACCAATGTCTACATCTGAAGACTCAGGATAGAATTCCAAGTTCTCAGTGTCCTTGTCAACATAAAACTGTTTAATTGACAGGAATGCATTTGAAGCATGTAGGCATGCAGTGCATGTAGATTTCCTCCACCTTCCTGTGACACTGGGCATCTCATAAACAGTCCTGGAGTCAGAGATAGAAGATCTGCACTCTTTTCCCAACCAGGCCCATAGCCAGATGTGACATGTGCTGATACGTTACACCCATCAGCAATCACCCCTTGATTAAGCTCTTCAGAAAATAATAATAATTAAAACCTCCATGTGTGGCCTTAACTAAGTTGCAGCAATCAATGTGATGTCACCAAACACAGAGTTGTGATAGAGTGCATCTCTATCACTTACTGTGATAGAGTGCATCTAGTTGTGATAGAGTGCATCTCTATCACTTACTGTGATGCACTCTATCACTTACAATTAATGGATAAGAACCAATTCCAGTATTACATTGAGTAACATAGAAAGCGATTGGTGTTTATCAACCATTTTGTTAAAAAAAAAAACTTGTTTTTTCACCTGATGTTGAAATTGCATAGAACTCACATCTCACATACAGAGACCTGCTAAAATAGAACTCTGCGGGGTAGAGCAGGGTAGTGGAGCACAGAGCCCTGCCCCAAACCAAGTTTCTCCTCTCTTCTGCACTGCTCCCTAAGACACTTCTGAAAAACGCATTCAACTGGATCATCTCTTAAAGTCCTTCTAGGTATTTTGTATATTCTATGACAGAACGAGGAAAACTCCCATTTGATACTGCTTTAGAAAAGATTGACTCATATATGTGTATCATTTTCATAAATCAATTGGATTTCTAACTCAAGCAATTCAGAAAAATTGAAGGGCATTGTGAAAACAGTCTCCTGGCTATGACTGCCAGATTGAGCAGCCACTCCTGCCTGGGTTCAACAACTGCACTGGCACACCGTACGTTGACTTTTCCACAGTGTAGCGTATGGATCCAGGCTCTGCAAAACCTCATCTGAAGTGACAGACTTTAAGACAGCAGGGAATCTAGTCTCATGCAGGGAGTGGTAAAGTAGCTGGTGTCAGAATCGGAAAGGAAAACATTTCTTAGAAAAACCACTTTATGTGGCATAGCGTTTGGTGACTAACACACCTTCCATCCTGAACTCCATACACCTTTAACACACCTCTGTGAGTTTTCATTCACTTTATAAGCTCATCATGTTCCCTGGGGCTCTGGCAGATGCTCTTCCCCGAACCAGAAGTTTTGTAGTTTCACTGGACCTCGTAGATACTAAAGGACCCTTCTCGGGAAGCTCCCTCCCTTGCCACTCACTATTTATGTTCCTTGGTATACTTTCAAAAACCCTGTAGTCATCTGCAGATTTACAAGTGACTGATTTCCTTGGAGTCCTTTTGGGGTATTTGTCCCTTTCTATGAAATTGAAGTTTCATGAGAGCAAGAATATATCCTTTGCTTTTATTTTTTTTAACACTTGATTGCACACTGGGTGTCAGAAACATATCAAACTTTAAAATGATCAATTTCAAAAAATCTAAATGAATAAGTTGAGATAATATTGTGGGAAGATCGCAGAGAAGGAAATGCCAGACAGTTTTCCTACAGCCCAGCAATAATTTCAATGATACAGTATGTCTGATGTACATATTGTTGAGTCTATTGAAGGCTTGCAACTTCCAAGTGAAGGGTTGGGCAGTAAATTGTGCTTCATTTTTGGTCAATTTCATCTCTTCCCACAGTAGCAGCTACACATTCCTCAACCCCTCAGCACCTTGGCAGGTAGCTTGCATGAGCTCATGAAGTCACTGCATACTGCTGGCAGGAGCCAGAATTGGCAAAAGGGACTCTGTCTTCCAAATATCAAGGAATCTGTGTTCTGACTTCTTCTCATCACAGAGAAGTGGGCACAGAGGAAGCAGCAACTGTTGCTGCACCTGCCTGCATGTTGCCTTCTTCCTCTGAATGAAGTGACTTCCAAGGGGCTTAAAGGACCAGTGGCTCTCCTATTCATTTCTCTCTCTCTGCTTGTAATATGCAGGAATTGAATATTACAGGATTCAAAAGCAACTGCATATATGGGGGATGGGACTAGAAAGCTTCTGGGCAGGTCCAGGGGGAGATGCATGTTCAGAAAAAGCCCGAGAACACTTCAGCCTAATCCCACAATAATTCAAAACAAGAAAATGAAACAATAACCAAAACAATGGCAACAACAAAGATGAAAAAGAAAGAACATCAAACCCTGGGGAAGAGGAAGACTCTGATTCCAGAGTAATTACACCACTTGATTGAAAAGTCCAACAAAAACATCATGAGGTACAAATAGTGAATATAGCCTACTATAGATAAAAAGCAAATAAAACAGTATAAATTATTGGCCTAAAAAGACCTGATGACAGATCAACTAGACAAAAGCTTTAAAAACAAAGGATTTAAAGATACTCAGGGAAATAAAGGGTGATGCAAAGCAAGAAAATGATGTAAGAGCAAAACAAAACAAAACAAAAACAATAAAAAGACAACTTGAAAATAAACTCCAAAGAAATTATGAAACTAAAAAGTGTAATCAAGGAAGTATAAATTTTATTTGAGGGATTAAAAGGCAGAGTGGAGCAGGCTGAAGATAATCAGCAAGTCTAAGGACACAAGAGTACAAATGATCAAGTCTGAGGGACAAAAATTTGAAGAAAAGTGCAAAAAGCCTCACTCAGAGGAACCTGTGGGCACACCATCAGGCATACCAGTATGTGCACTATGGGTTTTCCAGAAGGAAAAGACACAGAGGTTGAGGCAGAGAGAATATCTGAAAAACCAATGGCTGAAAATAGCCCAAATTTGATGAAAGACATGAATATAAGTATCTAAGAAGTTCAATGAATTTCTAGTAAGATAATCTCAAAGAGATGCCCCAACACATTACAAACAGGTGTAAGACAAAGGAAAGGAGAGAACTTTGAAGCCAGCAACACATAGTAGGGATCCCAATACCATTATCTGCAGATATCTCAGCAGAAACGGAATGCTAATATGCTGTGGGCTCATACACTCTCTGTATTCAAAGAGCTAAGATTTACTTTACCTGTCTTCCTTCTTCCCTTCCATCTCTCTGTACTTCATTCTACCCTTCCTTCCTTTTTTTTTTTTTTTTTTGTTATGCTGGAGATAAACTGCAAAGTGTTAAAAAATAACCATAAACTAAGAATCCTATATTTCACAAAGTTATCCTTTAAAAGTGAGAAAGAAATCAATACATTCTTTGGAAAACCAAAGAATACAGAATTCATCACCATTAGAAAATTCTTGTAAGAAAAAAAAAAAAACAGGGAGTCCTGCAGTTTGAAATAAAAGGACATTGTGAGTACCTTAAAGATGCATGAAACCTGTATTATTGTTGGACTGATGGTGCAATTACACATTTTATTTTCTAAATGATTTAAATGAATAATACATTAAAAATTGCTATTCAAGAAGCAATTGCTATTGTAGCTTTTGATTTCAACTTTCAATTTTGTTTTCTGTACAACTGAAGAGACTAAAGCATTAAAAATTATCAGTTTACATTTCCTGACACACAAAGAAATATAATGTTGTTACACCAACAACTGAAAAAGCAGGACAGAGCTTGTAAAGGATCAGAGATTCCATGTTACTGAGGTTAACCTTGGACACATTAAAAAATAGACGGTTATTACTTTGGATTTTTAAAATATAAACCCCATGATAATTTCAAGCAAAATAGCTAAACAACATACACAAAAGGAGGTGAGAGAAGAATAGGAATATTTCACCATAAAAAAACAACTGTACTCAAAGGAAAATAGTAATGGAGGAAATGAAAGATGAAAAAACTCTAGGACTTGCAGAAAACAAACAGCAAAATGACCAAAATAAATTCCTTCTTATCAGTACTTACGTTAAAATGTAAATGGATTAATCTCCTCAATAAAAACACAGAGGTTAAATGGATTGAAAAACATGATCCAATGATATTTTCTATGAGAGGCCGACATTAGATTCAAAGACACAAACAGGTAGAAAGTAAAAGAATGCAAAATAATGTACCATGTAAATAGGAATATTATATGTATATATGTAATGCATTAATATATGTACTATATTAATATATAAAAAGTGGATGCTAATTTAAAAAGCTTATGAGACAAAATAACATTATATATTAATACAAATTTCAATATAGAAAAAAATGTTATAAAATAATAGAACTTTTACATATAAAAGCCAACCATGAAAAACAAAATAAGCAAAAATTGACAGAATTGAAGGAAAAAGTAGATATTTCTATAAGGATAGTTGGAGACTTACATACCACACTGTCCACAATGAATAGTGCTTGCAGAAGTAAGGAAACACAGGACGTGAGCAATATGTGCTATGGCTTGAATATGGTTTTTCCCCACTCAAAACTCATATTGAGTCTTGGTCCCCAATGAAATGCTACTGGCATGTGGTGGGATCAGGTTATCAGAGCATCACCATCATTAATGGATTAATGCTACTCTTCTGGGGTTTGGTTATTTCTTAAGGGTTCTTGCTCTTCTAGCACTGGATTAGTTACACTTGTCAAAGCACGTTGTTATAATAGTAAAGCAGCCCATTGGGTTTTGGTCCCTTCACACAGGGCAGCTTACCCTCTACTCTCCACCATGAGTTGAAGCAGCATAAGTTCCTTGCCAGAGACATGCTTATGGATTTCCCAGTTTCCAGAACTATAAGCCAAAATAAATTTCTGTTCTTTAAAGGTCACTCCACCCCAGGTATTCTGTCATAGCAACAGAAAATAGATTAAGCACATCAAGTCAAGTAGATCTAGCAAACACAAGCAAACACGGCCTTACAACAACAGAATATGCACTCCTTTCTAGTGTGCATGGGACATTTTCCAGGATAGTTCACATATTAGACTGTGAATAAGTCTCCATGTATTTAAAAGATAGATAGCATACAAAGCATCTTCTCCAACCATAACAAGATTAAATTAGGGCCCAATAACAGAAGAAAATCTAGAAAACTTACAAGTTTGTAGAAAACAAAAAACTACCAAATCCCAAAAGATCAAAGGATGAAACTCAAGAGAAATTAGAAAATAATAGAGACAAAGAAAAATCGAAACAAAGTCTACCAAAACTTATGAGACACAGAGAAAGCAATCCCATGGAGAAAATTTATAGCTATAAATGTTTACATTAAAAAACAAAGACAACTTTCAATCAACAATCTAACTTCATGTAGTAAATTTCTATGATTAATGTTTCATCAGAATCCATTTGGAATATTAGTAGACTTCCACACTCAAGATTCTGGGGTCAGTCACCCTTGACCTTGACCCGGTTTTTCATTCTCTCTCTCCTCTCAGTTCCTTAAGGTGGTGAATCCAGATATCTGTCTTACACAAACACCTCTGGGTGAGTATCTTCCTTTGGAATGATAAGTATCAAATGAGTGAATGGCCAAATTGGCAAGTTTGGAATGAATTTTACAGAAAATCTTTGTTCTTCCAGGTCAGGAGTTCTGCACTAGCTAGCTTACTCTATATTTTTATAAATAACATTTTATTGAAACACTATCATGCTTATTTCTTTAATTATACTCTGCAGCTGTTTGTGAACTGCAATAGTAGAGTTAAGTAGCTTGCTACAAACACTCTTTGGCCAACAAAACTGAAAATATTTACTAGCTGACCTTTTGCATGAAAAACATAATGGCCCTCTATTCTAGATCTATGGATGGAAGAAATGTAGGACCAGATAAAGTCAATGATTCCAGAGAGAGATTTACTTAATTTCATTTCTAATTTTCTTTCTATTCATTTCAGGTCCTAAGTGTTCAAAGAGAAACAAAGAGGGGAAGGAGAAATCACACCAAAAAAGAAGAAGTACAGTTATTAATATCAGTGAAGTACATTCATTTGTACAAAATGTGATCCCAATTTGTTGTTTGTTTAATATGTACCAGGAATTATATTCAATTCTTTTTTCTTTTTACAATTTTTTGTTTGTTCTAATTAGTTATACACAGTAGAATGCAGTTTGACACATCATACATAAATAACTTCTGGTTGTACATGATGTAGAATCACACCAGTTGTGTAGTCACATATGTACATAGGGTAATAATGTCAGATTCACTCTACTATCCCTCCCACTTCCAGACCCCTCCCCTCTTCACTCCTGTCTACCTAATCCAAATAACCTCTATTCTTCCCTAGCCCTGCCCCAACTGTGAATTAGCATCTGTGTATCAGAGAAAACATTCAGCCTTTGGTGTTTTGGGATTGGTTTATTTCACTTAGCGTGATATTCTCCAGCTCCATCCATTTCCTGGCAAATGCCACCATTTCATTCTTCTTTAAGGCGCAATGTTTCATTTAATGTTCCTGCCAGGGCTGCATGAGGCAAGCATTGCCAACCTATCTATTTGGGAGTGAAAACACTAGGTCTCAGTGAAAACACTTACTCGGAAGGTAAGTAGCCTGCAAAGTCTACACAGCTAGGTAAGAGTCGCACAGCATTGGAACCCAGATATAATTTGATTATTTTGCTCATTATAAAGATGTGGAAATTCTGGAGACTAGACACTCATGAAGCTTTACACATAGTAGGCTCTCATTACTCGTTGAATTATAACTGCTTATGGAGCCCAGTTACTATGGAAAAGTATCTCCCAATGAGTTCTAGCAGAAAAATGAAGGAAGTCATAGAAAGGAGTTCTTAGTCAAGTTCATTTGAGAAGCCAACTAATTACATGGTTCCTTAATGTTGGATTGTTTCAGAACTTTGTATCCAATGTGGATTGTGAATCTCTAAGAGGGGATGAGTATGCACAGAGTTTTCAAAGCTTATATGACTACAGACACTTTTATCAGAACATTTTATAGGGCTGATGCTCTATAGAACATAGTTTGGAAAATTCCACTGCAGAGGAAAAAAAGGTGAGCCAACAAGGACTCTAGCTCCTTGTTTTAATCAGTATAATCTAATCAAGTCATTTGCCTAGCACTGACAATGTACCCAGTCCTGGGCTAGGAGGTCATGAAGGCAGAACATGATTTTCTACATTTCATTCTTTCTGCAGCATAAAATGGACCAGTCATGTAAAGGAACGGTGGTGTCTGGTTAGAAGGTGAGACCCAAGGGGCTACTCTGTAGACCCAACAGAGTTAATCAAGGAGTAATATTCTTAAAGTCAGAATCAAGCATGAAACAGATTTCTTAGAGTAAATGCTGGATGTCTGAAAAAAAAAAAAAAACCAGAGGGAAAAGTGACTAAGGGCATGTTTATTCTGAAGTGCAAACATATCTTCACTCATCTGTGGGAAAGAACTAAGTGCATTTCATTTGATCCTCAGTCCCAAGAAGTCACTAACACGTTGAGATTGCCCTTCTGTGTTTTTCACTATGTTGGAGATTGTGTTCAGTCTCAAGAACAAAAAGCCTCAGTGGTTCTCCTCTGGGCAAACACTGAACAAGACAGTGTTCTTTGGGGTGCCACATAATACTTCCTATAAAATATAAATACTCACAGTAGATAAAAGAAACCAGAAGGCAGCCAAATAAAGTTAATTTCAGGCAGGCAAAGAAATTTTTCTTCCTTCCTTGTATCCTGTTGGGAAGAAAAAGCATTCCTAAAGATGCAGATGATCAATGTGCAAACACTCAGCTCCACTGTGCTAGGTATTTCATGTGCTGAGTGACGGACTCAGAACTACTGGTTTCCTAAGGTCTTTGACAACAACCCACACAACACAGGGAAAGAGAATTCAGTGGCAGAAAAGCTCCTGGGAGTTTTACCAACATGATTGTTTCCAAACTGCTTTGTGTCATGACAGCTTTCCTGGCCTACATTCAAAAGATGTTCCGTAGCACATGACTAAGTGCTTAGACCTCTTGGTAGAGATTTTATGCTTTTACATTCTCTCCACCCTCATGGAAGATTTTGAGAATTTATTTGTATTCAATATCTTATGCCTGAAAAGCAAGATCATCATCACCATCATATCTAATTCAAATACAGTGCCTAGCACTTGGCATAACTTCTCTGAATTATCTATCTCAGCCTTTAAAACAATACCAACAAAAAGGATATGTGTGTATGTGTGCACACCACATGTGCACACGTGTAGGCACACACGCTATGTTTAAATGTCTGTCCCCTCCCAAACTCATGTAGAAATTGAACTGCTCTTGTAAGAGTGTTAAAAGATGGGATTTTTAAGAGGTGATTAAGTCCTGAGGCCTCCCGCCTCCTGGATGAGGTGTTTGGCCCTTCTTGACTTCTTCTTCCCTATTTTCCCCTCCACTAGGTGATGGTGATTCATCCTGTTTCTGGCCAGGCACCAGCACCTTGATATACGATCTCCAAAACCATTAGCCCACACACTTCTGTTCATTATAAATTCCCTAGTCTTAGTTATTCCATTACAGCAGCGTAAAACACACTTCAGATGCATGTGTTTCCTTTTTGTTGTGTATGAAAATCTTCTTAAGACATTGTAAAGTTAAGAAATAATAAGTTAGATTACCTTAAGTCATGGCCTGTCCATACATGTATGTACACATCATATGCATATGTATGTGTAGAAATGTACACATATATATGTATAGATATCTATCTATATTTATATGTAAATAAACACTACCCAAAACACAAATACATTTATCTTTCTTTCACATTTAGTATAGATTTCAGAAAATATTACATAGATTTCTCACTTTAATATAAAATAACTTTGGTGTTAGATGATTTCGCCAACTGTAGGCTAATGTAAGTGTTCTGAGAAGTTTTAAGATAGTCTGGGCTAAGCTATAATGTTCAGTATGTTAGTTGTATACAATTTTAAAAATTTTAAAAATGCTTTCAATTTTCAGTATTTTCAACTTACAAGGGTTTATCAGGATGTCAGCCCATCATAAGTGGAGATGCACACACACACACACACACACACACACACACACTTTTCATTTCCAGATATGGAACTAAGTTTGTAAGAAGCTAAGTGAGAAGTCCATGACCACCTGGAAAGGAAGGGCTAGAATCCTAAATCAGCCCAGGGACACTTAGACCCACCACCCTCTTTCACCATACCAGTTTTCCTATTTCTCCCAGGTACATTTCAGCCCTTTTTCTTTTGGATCTATCCCTTCAGCTTCACATTCCTTCCCAACCCTGTCCAGCTTTCTGAACCATCTCACTTTCCTGGCCCTCACTTCTTCAGTCAGGCTGGGAAGGCTGTCTGCATTAGAACCACTTTTCAGACTATAGGGTAACCCCACCCCATGCCCCACCCCTGCTCCAGCCAGGTCTGCTGAGTGAGAATATCTGGGCTGGAGTACGGGAACCTGTATTTTCATCAAGTTACCTCAAGGCATTATTTTACAAAGAAAGGTAAGGAAAGTGTCATTCAAATTATTATGAAAGCCTGTGAGTGACACGGGAGTAAAAGTTACTCTCCATCCACCAAACCTCTCCTTCTCACGACCCTTGTTATCGCCACATGTGCTGCAGGTTTGCTTCTTTGTTTTCTGTATTTTCCGTTCTAGATCTTGTCACTCATCTGGTGAATAATCAATAGATACTTGTTGAATAAGCAAATGACAAAAGGGACTATTCTCTGCCTAATTTACCTCCTAGTACCGCCCCATTTCCCGACACCCACTGGTCGTGTCGCAAAGCTCTCAGTGCACCTTAGTCATGTTTCAGCACTTGGCTCCCAAATAGTACTTCAGATCTCAGAAACATTTCCCATCCTTTCTTGACTTTCATGCTGACGAACATCCCCCAGAAGTTATGCATGCACATACACAGATTAATGACTTGGGGAAGCTTAAGATCATGACAATTAAAATTAGCAATCTGTTCCCTAACTGAAAGGAACAAGGTGGAACTTACCACTTCTCATTCTATGGCCACCTCTCTCCTCAATACCAAATAGTCATCATAATCGTTCATTTCCTTGATGTCAAGCAGTGGACCTCAAAGTGTGGTCTACCACCACCATGAGCATCAGTTGAGAAATGTGTAGAAATTTGAATACAATCATTTGTCACTTATGGACATAAATACATTCTAAGAAATCCTTCCCCAGGCAATTCACCATTGTGTAAAAATTATAGATCCACACATACCCAAATCTAGATGTTATGGCCGACCATTACATCTATGTTGCTTCTAATGTACAGTGGTATTTGGTATTTGTCTAAACATATGTAAACATAGGAAAGGTATAGTAAATATATGATATGAGAGATTAAAACAATGGTATATCTGTATAGGAAACTTACCAGGAATAAAGGTTATAGAACCAGATGTTGCTTTGGGTGAGTCTGTTGCTCTGGGTGATAAGTGAATGTGAAGGCCTAGAACATTACTGTATAATACTGAAGACTTTAACCACATTGCCCATGTCAGCCACATTCAATTTACTTTATTTTGTTTTAAATATTTTACACTGGGGATGTAGCTCATTGGTGGAGTTCAGGTGATATTGGTAAACATGCACGTTGAGAACTTCTGAGTTCAGGTAATACACCTCTGTTAAAATGAAAATGCTAGTTCTAAGGAAACGTTCTGAATAATAATCAAGGCAAGTAACACAGGTAAAGAAACTTTACAAGGCCAGCGGAGATCACAACAGAATAGCAATGACGTAGTGAAATGTTAGACACAGTTTCTGCCCCATAGTAAAAACTTAGAACAACCCCCGTAGGAAGAGTGGATAACAAAATAAGTGCCAAGAAATAATAAAGAAGAGGGGTAAGAGAGGTTCCAGGAAGCTCCTGGGGTCTTAATCCAGGTGAGAATGTTCTGTTCATAATGTTGAACCAGAATACCATTCAACTGGAGGAAAAAATAAACCTGTTCTCAGTCTCAGAATACCATTGATGAATGAAATGCTATGTGGCTTTTTCCTCAGGACCAACACTGGATCGCCTGCTCTTACCAGACCACACAGCCATGGAGAAACACTACCCATCCCCCTCTGTAACCACCATCTGTGAGTTTACTTCTAATTAGTTAAATGACTCTATTATATATTAAATCCTCTGAGGAATACTTTCAGAAATATAGGCCTACAGAGTTTGTTATTAGACGTAATGGAAAGTGCTTCTTCTCATCTTTCTAACACTGATTTAATCACCTAGATTCATTTATGAAACACAGTAAACTAGGCTAAGAATTTTAGCAAATAACACCACATACAAATATCTGTTTTAGCTTTACTTTGCCATGACAAAACACTTAAGAAAAACAACATAAAGAAGGCAAGGTTTATTTTGGCTCATAGTTTCAAAGGTTTCAGTCCATGGTCAGTGGTCAGTTGACTCTATTGTTTCTGGGCCTGCGGTGAGACAGAGCATCATGGTGGAATAGCATGGCAAAGCAAAATTGCTTACTTCTTGATAGCAGAGAAGCAGGGTAGGGGCAAAAGGCCAGGGACAAGATATAGTCTCCAAGGGCAGCTCCCAAGGATCCACTCCCTTCAACCAGGTCCCACTGCCTATAGTTTCAACCACTTCCTAATAGTCCGTTTGGATTATGAATGCATCAATGGATTAATCCACTGATGAGATCACAGCCCCCATGGTCCGATCACTCCCTCAAAGTCTCACATATGAATATTGCTGCTTTGGGGACCAACCCTGCAATATAAAAACTTTTGGGGGGCATTCCAGATCAAAATCTGTTAACAACTTCAAAAAATAATGCATTTTCCTTACATAAGGTATTTATCAGTTAGATAAATGCTGTGAAAAGTAAATAAATATTTTTAATTGAGAATATTCAACTGAACCTCTGAGATGGAACATCCATGCCCATTTTCCTTTGTGAAACAAGGAAATTTCCCTTTCCTTTCTAAAAGAAGAATTTTAAGCGTGTATATAAACCAACCACAGATAATTAAAAGATAAAAGCCTTCCTTGGCCCAAACCAGTAATTAGTCAATTAAGTTTCTAATAGCACCCAACCATATTACAACTAATTAAGTCTGTTTTCTGTGTTCATGCTATAGGGCAGGTAAGCAAACCCAGCTGCAATGCATTTCTCCTTATACCATCAATGGTAGAAAACACTACTTACCCACATCAGCCATATTTAGTATCTCAGCCATTCATTCATTCATTTCAGCATTCATTTACTTAGGAACTGTATTGTCTGCCTCTCCCGTCCTGGGGGCTGAGCTCTGAGAGATATGATGTTCCACAAGATGAACAATCCTTTCCCCTTACAGATAACACAAACAGAGTTCTATCTGGTGTTGCTTCAGAAAGTGAAATCAGGATGAGCAGGTTGGAATGTTGGTTGCTTTGCTGCCCAAGCGCTCATCCTGCCTTTGTTTGATAGGGCAGCCCTCACTTCTCCCGAAGAACCAGCCCTTTCTATGTGTCTAGTTCACACAGTTTGACCAACAGACCAACTCTCCACCTTGGTGCCAGAAAGGGTCACATGACCCAGCCTACTTGATCAGCATGTTCCCTGACAGTGATGGGTTTATGCTATGGCTATGACCTGAATCGTGCCAAGGAGCCCTGACACTTCCCACTTGGTTAGAGCCACTGGGAACCTGAAACTTCATCAGCTGAAATCGCTGCATGATGGGAGTGTAAGTGTGGAACTTACTCTTACGCTCTCTTATTTACAAAAAACCTGGGTTTGAATGAGGAAATAAAATATAAAATGAAGAAATAAAAAATGTCAATGACATCATTTGATCCACTTCCTGGATCTAACCCATGCCTGAAACTAGCAATAACCTCTGGATTTAAATTAGACGGCACACACACACACACACACACACACACACACACATTCACCACATCATCCTTATTTTTTTTCACCTGACATTCTATGTTTTATCTATTAATAGTTCATTGGGGTGCTCCCCCACTGTAACAAGATTTATTGTGTTTTTAAAATTTTACTTTGCAATAGGAAAGGGACCTATTTTTTTTTTCACTATCACATTTCTGTATCTAGAGTAAGCACATGGCAGATGCTCAGGGATTATTTATTGATAAAATGAATGGGCACCCTCTGTTCCCAACCTTCCTTTTCATTACTGCCACACGCATGCACACTGGATACCATCCATGGACCCTGGCACAGTGCTCCGCATTCTCTTAGGATCATTGCTCCCTATATTCAATTTACAAATTTTTGATGTTGTTTTTTGATTCTCCTTATCACAAAACGATATTAAGACAGTAGCAAGATTTCTCTTTTTTCTTGTACAAATAAGGGAGCCAAGGCCTCTAATTGATAATTAGTCACCCAATCAATAAAGGAATCTGATGGAATTGGAACTCAGTACTTAAAATTCTCAAAGGAACACTTTCCCAAACACCAATATTTAAGTTCTTTCCCCTTTTCCCTCATTGATATTTGTATCAACATCACCTAGAAAGTTCCTGAAGTTCTGTACATACTCAATAGATACCTGCTGGATGTTAAATAGATGTAAGTTAATTGGTTAAAATTCCTCTTGTAATACTATATTGAGTTTTCACTAACATCTTTGTCATTACTTCTAGGAATTGCCTCCTAATTAAGCAACCTTGCTCTATGGGTTTGCTCTAATAATGACTTTTCATTCCAATTAATACAATGCAGTGGTAAAACTAATTCACTCTAAAAAATTATCTGCATTAAGGAAAAATGGATGGATCCAAAAAAGTCACTGGTAGAAATTGCAATCTTAATTCCTTTTTCCCCAACACTGAAATGTACCTCCTCTAATGGATTGCTTGCTATGTAAATGTATCTATGATTGATTTTTAAAACAGCACATCAGAGTATATTCAGCCTCCAAACAGGAAAAATATCACCCAACTGTAAATATCCAGTGGAGCCTTAAAACCATTTCTTCTCTGCCCTGAATAATTGCAGAACCCAAAGAGAGACATTGTATTTCCTCAAATCTGCCTTCCCATTAGACTGAATAAACATCAACTTGAAAAGCAGGAAACAAAAATGCCATTAGGAGATCTAAAATATAAAATATTCAGAAGTCTCTGTGTCTAAGGAAGAATCCTAACACTGCAAATCCAGCTTGAACCTGTGGGCAAACATGTTTGGAGTTTTCATTCAAATTGCACATTGTCAGGTGTGTGCCCTTGGTCCTGAGCAAGGGGCTCATGGTGTTAATGGTACTGGATGCCTATCACACAGTGCAGTGGAAAAACACATCTGTTGGAGCAGCAGTTCTCAGCATCTGGGGGCACAACTGGATGGTTGTTGGTTAACATGTTTTTCCATTCCCTTTAAAATACAAACCTAAATGCATGCTGCTGAAATTGATGCATATTTGCCAACGTACGATCTCATCTCTCTTGTTTGGTAAGAGGAAAAGACTAGACAAGGCAGCCAACTATAAGGTTTTTCTTTTTTGAAATGTGTGAATGTGTGTGGGAGGAATCCATATATATATATGGATTATATATATATGTATATATATATGTATATATATATACATACACACACACATACACACATATCTATACATATCTGTAGTATTATCAAAACCCATATATATGTGTATAATACTATTAAGTACATAACCTAGGCTTCAACAATTTCATGGAGCAATAGATCCCTATTTGGATTATTTTGCAGTGGCCACCATGCTGGATGTGTAAGCCATTGTTTTTGGATGAATTTGTGTGACACTCTCCTGTTTGTAACTTTCCAGTGATTCTCATCTGCAGGGGAAGTAATGTAGGCAGTGGTTCCACTTAAATCTCATCACTTTCTACATCCCCACTCTCAGTTAATAAGATGACTTTCAAAATAATATGGTTCAGTCCTTGTTCAAGGAAAAATACCTTGAAGATACATGCATTTTCCAACATATTTCATGACCACTGTTGTCAAAAGAAAGAGAAACAAACTTTACCCACAACATGCTTCCCTACTCTCTAGATGTCTTTGTAGGAAAAATTGGACAAGTAAAAACTGTTTACTTATACACATCTCCTCTTAGTGAAATTCTTGAATACATTCTTAATGTTTGCTAGCATTATACATTTCTTCTTTGGTGAACTGTGTATTCATAAACTTTGAATTTAGCCATTGTATTTTTCTGAACATTTCTTGTGATGTCATGTTAACAAATAGGAAAATATTAAAGATATAATTTGGAAGAAATTGCAAGCAACTATTGGGCATAAACACTGTTGACATGTGTTATATGACATGACATATTTGTTATCAATAAAATCTAAATTTGAAATGCAATCAATTAATGGGATATTTAAATTTTCACTGAGTCTACAGTGCTATATTTGATTTCAATGTCTATTATTTTTATTTATATTGTATATTCTATGGAATTGAACACTCTGAACGATGTTGTATGTTGCTGGAGATCTACAAGAATTTAGGAATTTTTTGTGTTCCCTAACCTACCTTAAACAAACTATACTAAGTCACTCTCCAGCAAAATCCTAGAGCCAGGAAACATTCTTCTGGTTCAGGTCTTCTTAGTCTTAATATTACTGAAATTTTGAACTGGATATTTCTTTGTTGTGGGAAATGTCATGTACATTTTAGGATATTTAGCAACATTCCTGGCCTCCGAACACTAGATGCAAGCAGCAACTGTCCAGTTGTGGTCATCAATTCTAGACATTGCTAAGTGTTGCTAAAAAACAAAATTGTTTTCATTTAAAAATGACTCATCTAGTTTATACAAGTAATAGAAATCTTTCATAATCTCCAAAATGGAGATTCAGTCCCTCCCATTGCAAGGCATTTTTACTCCAAATGTAAAGACTGATGACAACACAGTACCTCCCAGTATCTCAGCATGTGCAGATAAAAATGGTCAGAGAGGTGAATACACAATCGCCGCTCAATTATTCAATTACCTTGACATCTCCTAAGCAAGTTCCAGTCAGCTTTTCATCACTGAGACAAATATCTTAGGAAAACAACTTAGACAAGGAAGGATTTATTTTGGCTCAGAGTTTCAGTCCATGGTTAGCTGGCTCCATTGCTTTGGGCATGAAATGAGACAGAACATCATGGAGGAAGGTTGTGATGGAGGAAAACCACTCAGCTCCTGGCATTAGGGAAGTGGAAAGGAGGAAAGGAAGGGGATGGGGGACAAAATACAGTTCCAGGGGCATGCCACCAAGGCTTCACTCCTTCCCACTAAGTTCTACTTCCTACAATTTTCACCTCCTCCCAACAGTCCATTCAGATTATGAATTCATCCATGGATTAATCCACTGATGAGGTCAAAGACGTCACAATCCAATCACTTTCCCAAAGCCCACTTCTTACCACTGATGCACTGGGGACTGAGTCTTCCACACTTGAGCCTTTGGAGACATTCCTATCCAAACCATAACAAGCATAATAGGAATGGCCAGCTTGCTTTAAAATGTAAATGTTTCTCACTGATCAAGGTAGAGGCAGGGGATAAATGTGAGCTTGATGACAAAATCGTCCAGGCTCCCCCCACCTCCCTTCAAAGGGCGAAACTGATCCATTATTTGTCATCCAAGTGCTCTCCTCTGTCCCTCTCTTCGTCACCCAAGTTTTATTATGCTGTGGTCGATACTCCACAGCAAAACCTGCAAAGGTTAACAGGCCAGCTTGGAGAGCCTACAACCCTCTTTGCATTTTTATGTGCTTTATTACAAGTGGGCTATTTTTATACCTGTTAGTTGCTAACAATTGGCAAAACCTCAGGCTCAGAATAAAATATGACAAGGGCCAAGAGAGGTAACAGTAACATTACTTGCACTCAGCCAGCCTGCCATGAATAATGGGAGCAGGAAGAAACAGGAAGAGGTGCTAAGAAGGAGAAAGGGCTGCTTGGATCTCAGTGAAGATGCCGTCCTGGGGGAAAGGCATGTGAGGCCCACCCAGCCAGCACTGGCATCCACCCCACTCCTCATCCCCACAACCAGGACCTTCCTGAGTAAGTCTTAGAATTTGAAAAATCCCCGTCTGGCAGGGTCTTGCATTTCATAATCCAAACAACTGCGGGGTATTTGAGTATTTCTTACAAAATAATAAACCCCCATTTTGGAACTGTATGAAGTTCTTTGACAACACTACATTTGCATATGGGAAGACAGGCGTTCACAAGGAAGCCCAGTGAAGGGTGGTCTAATAGCAAATATCGGACAACCACCTACACAATTGTCACTGGAGTGATGTCGCATAAATTTTGGTACAGCTATGTTTTGGAACATTGCTCCAACATTATTCTTAATTTTACATATCAATGATTACTGACATTTCATACATTTTTATAATTTGTATATATTTATGACACACTTTGAAATGTATTTAGTTTTTGGCTCCATTTCAGAAACATAAGTGCCAAGAAAGCAAAGACCTTATTTCTAGAACAGTATGGGGCATGGAAAAGGTGCACAATAAATGAACTAATACTATGTCTTCATTAAAAACTACAGTAAGTCCATATGAACTTAGGCAGAAATAATTTTTTAAATGCAATAATTTATTAAAGAAAGAAAATACAGCAGGGCCCGGTGGTGCACGCCTGTAATTCTGGCAGCTTGGGAGGCTGAGGCAGGAGGATCATGAGTTCAAAGCCAGTCCCAGCAACAACGAGGCTCTAAGCAACTCAGTGAGATCCTGTCTCTAGATAAATACAAAATAGGGCTGGGGATGTGGCTCAGTGGTCGAGTGCCCCTGAGTTCAATCCCCAGTAACCGACCCCTTGCAAAATAAAATACAGGGGTGGAATCTAGGAAACGTCATTTTAAGCTTCCTTGCCTCTGCAGCACTGAAGGGCAGGCCAGAAGGAGGAAATTGTTGTGGTGTGACCAGCGACTTCCGCTGCAGCTTAACTTATCTACCCTGACAGGAAGTTAAGAACCTTGGTTGAAGTTATAAAATCTAAAGCTTTTATCAAACCAAGTAAATAATGTACTTTTCTTTTGGGAACTGTCCACCCTCTCATCATCTAGAGTCATTTAAAATTAAGTGGACAAATCCAGCAGGTTGAGCTTCCCTATAAACAGAGAGTCCAGGCTAACTGCCATGCACCTCGTGCCCTGTGCCCAGGGTGCTGAGCTGGGTGGAACATCCAGGACTCTCAAGTCAGAAGGGTTGAGAGTATTTGGCACATAGACAGAACCAAGTTGACACGACTTCCTGTAGGTACAGGACCTTGGGCAAGTCACTTTCTCTCTGAGACTCAGTGTTACCTTCTTAAAAATGGACGTAATACTGTCGAATCATGATTTTCAGAACAAGGTGATTGTCTATAGGAGGAATGTCAGACAGTACCAACTGTTCAATGAATCATTTTAAGAAGTAAGTGACTTGTCTACATGAGGAACACATGAGAGGGTCTGACACCCACAGTGCCTGACACAAGGATTTTTATGATGTCCTCCAATGAATGTTCTGTGCTGCAAGTGAGTTCACTTAACATTGCTCCATTTTCAAGCCACTGACTGACCCAAGATGTCACCTCAACAATGACATACTGTACCTCATAAAGAAGGGTCCGTCATGGTTGAGAGCAGGGAGGGAGCTCTCGAAGTTACTTTCATTCCTGAAAAGTAATTGAAAGCATGCGACCTTGGAAGAACATTCTGTGACCCCCAATCCACATCTCCTTCCCATTCTGTATTTGAACATGGAACCTACAAAGCTAACCCAACACAATGGGGCATTTGCTAATAAATACAGAGGATACAGACCCTCTGCAGAGCCACACCATGTGCAAGAGGCACACTAGCTAGCAGGGGCGCAGGGCGCCACTGGGGGAGATCTGATTTACTCTAGTCACCTCTGCACTTTCAATAGGCATCACCTGTTTTAAGCAAGCATCTCTACTCATGAATATTTATTTACAAATTATATACATGCCCTATGTACTAATATTGCACATACACTATGAACTTTAAAAATAGACATTTTAAAGGGATGAGGAAAATCATCATAAATAAAAATCCTAGCAATTTTGTTCTGTACTTGATGGGCTGTCTTTTGCAGTATCCTGGTGAGTGTTCCACCAGTGAAGAAGGGTTTAGAGAATCTTCTCTGAGGCCTTCCCACCATTGTTAAGGAGAGTTACCCCTTTTCCTACTCTCCCCTAATCAGGGAGGCTGAGCTGGGAAGATCAGCAGTTAAGACAAGAGTTCTACGTGAGTTGGGTCCTATATTAAAAAAAAAAAAAAAAAAAAAAAGTTTCCAACCTTTAACGATTAAAAGAATTTCTAAAGAATTGAAAAGTCAAGAAACACTGGGTCCCTGTGTCTACAGCTCTGCTTGACCTGAACAGTGATGTGACATGCTTAAGAGTCCTTACCAAACCCACTTCCCTCCCATGCCTTAATTCTATAGATGTTTGAGCTTTCAGCTCCTAAGAGTCTAGTCCCCCAGGAAAAAAAGAGGAAGAACATGTTTGAACCTGGAGAGAGTTCCTAACCAGCCAAGATTTCTGTGGGAGAAGCTAGGAACATGACAAAGGTATAGTGTGGAAGCCATTCCTAAGTTTGCATCCACTGTTGGTTTTCCTTTGTCATAAAAACAATAATTAAAGATCATTCAAATATTCTCCATATAATGTTTGTTCTCAACCAACTAAAAGCACAGCCATTTTTTTTTTATGATAGCAACATACAGCCATATTGGAGTCATACTGGGACCATACTGGAGTCGGAGGCAAAACACAATTGTGTGTTCCTTTAATACCTACCAATGTACTCTCTTATATTTTAAAGCAAGTGCAAAGAAAAGTTCATAGAAAACCTCTAAGTAGGAAACTTGATTTTTACGAAGTCTCATGTTGCCTAAGCTATTCACAAACCATTTCTCAATGCTAACAAATGCATAGGAGGGCAGAGTGACTGCCACCCACACTGGGAACCAGGGATGGGCTGTCACCATGGTGCAATAATACAAGAACACACAAAGCACACACAGGACAGCCTGTTACTTATACTTTTGATATTTTGCTAATTGTAAAATTTTTCTTTTTCTTTTTTTCAATGTGGCACTAAAAGGTTTCATCTTAATTGCTGAGGAGTCTGGTGTCCCCTGAAATTCTGTATTTGAAATGTTTGCCTCATTCCCTCCCTCTCACCTTGACCTGATACCCACACTCCCTCTTATGTTTAAGGGGTTCAGTGCCAAGTTTGTTTTCCCTCATTCTCTTTTTAATCTTATTTAAGGGAGGCTTGTGGCATTATCCCTACACTTAGCTACTATGGTCCCTGTGGATGTCAGTGGGTGTCCAGTGGTTCCTCCAAGTCTCTGGTCCAATATGGGCTTCCAGCATGACATACTTTGTCCTTATTGTCTGGAGCCTTGGGATTATGCTGAATCCCCACTAAGGACAGAATTGGTTTCCTCATTTACCAACACTACTAACAAGAACATGATGATCTTAACAAATGTAGAAGCTCTTCTCCTACTGCTAATTTTAGCTATGGGGACTTTATTTTTATATTTTATCAATTTTTCTCACCCTTCAGGCTCCTGTGATAACCCTCAAGTGACTAATCACTATTTTCCAGTAGTGACTCTTTTCCCACTTTTAAAAATTCTAAAGCCACATTTAACAAGTGCCCTGCATAGAAAAATACCGAAGGTTCTACTGCTCTCATGGAAGAAGGGGTGCTAAAAATTCTTTCCTCCTGGGTGATGACACCCATTCAAAGGTCAGAGGAGAAATAAATTTAGCTCAGGAGGTAAAATGGGAAAATCCCTTCATGGAGTTCCAGCAGACCCTGATTAAGTGTTATGCTGATGGTAAGACTGTTCTATTGATCCAAAGGGAGAGAAGTCACAGGCAGCACCAAGCTGATAATGTGCCATGAACAAAATTTCCATATTGTCAAAATGTCTCCCTGTCACTAATCCTAACATTGCTTGCTATTGACTTGCAAGGAAAACGAGTTCAGCACAGCCTATTGGTGTTTTGTTCTTTTTTCTATAGACAAGGAAAGATGTACTATAAATAAATACTACACACATCAGCAATTATTTTGCATCTGCTTCTTTCAAAGGAAGGCAAGGCTAAGGAAAGAAGGGGAATCTGAGACTGAGAATTCTGAACTGTCGGATGTGGATAAGAGAAGCAATTGTCCTCCCTGTGAGCTCTGTGCCTCCCCAAGACACTCCTCACTAACCCACCTATAATATCTCCAGTGCTTTCTCCTGGATACAGAGGAGCTGATCATGCTGCAAGTAAAAGGAAAGAAAATGTCAACTGTCTCTGTGGTGATCTTTGACTCTCTGAAGCATAGCTCAGCAAGCTTTTTTTCCATAAAGGGCCATGCCATGGTTTGAGTGTGTCCCCCAAAGCTCAGGTGTTGGAAACTTCATCCACAATGCAGCAATGTTGAGAGGTGGGAGCTTAGAAGGTATGCAGGGCATGAGAGTGCTGTGGTCATGGGTGGATCAACATCATTATCAGGAGAGGTGGTTAGTGAACACAGGGGGGTTCCTGACAAAGTATGGGTTCAGTTCTTACCTTTTCTTTCTGCTTCTCTCTCTCTCTCTCTTTCTGTTTCTCACACACACACACACACACACACACACACACACAAGCTGTCTTGCCCTTCTACCTTCCACCATGTGATGACACAGCAACAAAGCCTTTGCTGGACACAGAAGTTTCCTCTTTGGACTTTCCATCCTCCCTAGCTGGAACTGGAAGAAATAATTCTGTTCTTTCTACACTGTCCTATCTCATTGATTCTGTTATGACAACTCTAGGACTAAGAGGCCAGATATTAAATACTTTTGGGTTTGCCAGTCACACCATCTCTAAGTAACTACACAACTTTGCCATCGCAGAGCTCAAAGGCACCCATAGAACAATCCATAAACAAATGGGGGCAGATATCTTTGAAGCCAAAAGCAACACAATTTCTTTACAAAAATAGGCTGTGAACTGTAGCTTGCCTTCCTCTGCTCATAAAGGTAACTACATTGTACATCTCTAGACTCTGAAACAAAACAAGCAAGCAGGCAGGTACCCTACTCTCACAGAAATGAAAGCCTTTATCGAGAAAACCTAAAGGCTCAGCTCTGTAAGAGAACACAAGGCAGGCCTCAGTTTAGTAACTAAGCATATGTCTGTGTTCAGAAGTGGTAGCAATGGGGAATTGATCCTGGGACCTCAACAGATCCTCGTTTGAATGGAAAGTTAAAAGACAGGCCAAATTCTGCTTCTTCTAAGCTAGAAAAAAAATCCTTATATTGGAATTTTCCTTGTCCTTCTTTTCCATATAAGCATCAAGTAAGAATTTGTCAGAAGTCAAGTTCCTTTGTCAGAACGTGGGTGCTCTGTCTGGGAATGAGCTGTATGGAGAGTATGGCCAACACTCTTCCATAAGCTTATCCAGTGCACCTGTTGCAATGTTTGTTGGAGCTGCTGCATTTAGAAATCTAAGTTTAGACTGTGAGCAAGTGAAGAATAGGAATCCATCATGTTCTCTGGGACAGGCCCCTTGGATCATTTACAGAAATAGCTCCCAGGGACCGCTGTCCTTGATAACCAAAAAAGTCATAATCTCTCTTGCTTTTTCTCTTACATACACATTTATGAACACACCAGAAGCACTTCATCAAAATAGATATTTTAATTGAGAAAAAACTTTGTAATAAACTGTACTCAGCCAATCTAATTTCTTGATTAATTTTCTACCTGGTACTACCAAATAGTTACTTTCCCCCAACTTCTTAATTTTGTTAAAATTGTTTCCACCGTAATCAAGACTTTTTTGAGTAAACTTCACAGAGGGTTTTTTGTTAACATTTTGATAACATCAAATGTTAACTTTCAATTTTCTTTTGAGTCCCATATTTCTATCAGGAACAACTTTCCTAGGTCAAAATTTTGCAGAACTAAATGTTATAGGCCGAGTAGTCTGGATCAATTTTGCTTCTTGATAATTATATCTAATTGTAATATTCATAATTTATCAGACAGATGCCTGAGAGTTTGCTTTTGTGTACTATCTGATTCATGAGACTATTGCAAGCAATTACATCCAACCTCCCAGGATTTTCTCATCAATAATTAATCCATTGGATAATATTCACCTTTTCTGTGTAGTTCTAATTCTATTATATTTGTGCAGATGGTGATGTGTAAAACAAAGGAAGAATTCTGGAGTTCAAGTGAGAAGATCACTACATACCCTTTGTGAACATGTAACATGCTGTTATAATTAATAATATATTTTCTTAATTTTAACAAAGGGGAAATAGAAAAGGCATTTAATTGTCTGGCAAAGTTTTTTATTAGGCAGCAAGCCCAAATATTAATATGTTTAGTCCACATAGTCAACTGACAACCTTAATTGGAACCCAGATATCCCGAACTTTAGGCATGTAAAACCATCTGCATGATTCCAGTTAGCTTCTCAAAGAACATTCAGATCTATTCTTGCAATTCAGTGATTCAGAAGCAAAATTTCTTATTTTTTAATATATATGTGTGTATGTATATATGCATATATATGTGTGTGTACATATATATATATATATATATTTAGTTGTAGGTGGACACAATACCTTTTATTTATTTATTTATATGTGGTGCAGTGAATAGAACCCAGTGCCTCACACATGCTAGGTGAGCAGTCTACCGCTGAGCCAAAGCCCAGTCCCAGCAAAATCTCCTACACACCTTCATGTATATCATTATATAATGGATTCCCTAGTTTGGAAGCATTTTTCCCCACAAAGACAATAAAGGAGAGCACAACTATTCAGAGTGTAATTTTTAGATTCAGAAAGACTTCTTGTTCTAGAAGAAATGATCTCCAGCTATCACAGTGGAGAAGGGCTGAAGCTGGAACTCAGAGGTGGGTAGGCAGAATGGCATCTCTTTGCCTTTCAGTGGTAACATATTAAGCACATCAGTCATGACTTCTGAGTCCTCCTCTGCTGCTATATCACTGTGGTAATTGGGTTGCTCATGTCTCCTTTCTCTAATCCATCAAATGATGGTGGTGACTTGGTGTGTGTCTACACTTATTCCCCAGTTCTAATATGTCCTGTGCTCCCCAGCCAGCTGCACAGTTACATAGAGCATTCATTTCTTTACACATTTCCCAAGCATTCACTTGATGTCTATGTATTTCAAGTACTGTACTGGGTGCTAGGGAAACCATGATGAATAAGCTTGGCAAGATCCTCTGCTTTATGGAGGCTACATTCCAGCTGAAGCCTGATCTCTTTGGGGTTTCCAAATCTTATTCTTTGCATCTTTGGTACATTTTCAATTCCTCCTGGTTGACATTGGCTGTACTAAGCTTTTAAAAGTGCATTATCTAATTTAAATCCCACAGCAACTGAGATAGGTACTATTAGTTTGTACTTTTTTTCCCAAAGAGGAAAATGATGCTTAAAATTGAAAGCAATTTGTTACAGGTCTTATGAGCTAGAAAGTGACAGAATTGAAATTTTAATCTAGCAGCATCTTATTTCCAGAAACTTACTATTATCTCTTCCAGGATTGCTTTCCACATATTGGCTGTCTGCTTCTCTAACTCATAGCTGTATCAGAGTCTCTAAATTCTACTCCTTAACTCCATGCTCCTGATTTTCCTTTCCATTCCTTTTTTAAGTTCTTTAAGATATGTTCTAGGAAAGTGTCTGTTCATTTCCTTGGCCCATTTATTGATTGGGTTATTGGTGTTCGTGGTGTAAAGATTTTTGAGTACTTGGTAGATTCTGGAGATTAGTGCTCTGTCTGAAGTGTGTGTGGCAAAGATTTTCTCCCACTCTGAAGGCTCTCTCTTCACATTGCTGATTGTTTCCTTTGCTGAGAAGAAGCTTTTTAGTTTCACTCTATCCCAATCATTGATTCGTGCTTTTATTTCTTGCGCTTTGGGAGTCATGTTAAGGAAATCTGGTCCTAGGCCAACATGATGAAGATTTGGACCTATTTTCTCTTCTATTAGGTGCAGAGTCTCTGGTCTGATTTCTAGGTCCTTGATCCACTTTGAGTTGAGTTTTGTACAGGGTGAGAGATATGGGTTTAGTTTCATTTTGCTGCATATGGATTTCCAGTTTTCCCAGCACCATTTGTTGAAGAGGCTGTCTTTTCTCCATTGCATGTTTTTGCCTCCTTTGTCAAGTATGAGATACCTGTACTTATTTGGGTTTGTCTCTGTGTCCTCTATTCTGTACCATTGATCTACCTGTCTATTTTGGTACCAATACCATGCTGTTTTTGTTACTATTGCTCTGTAGTATAGTTGGAGGTCTGGTATTGTGAAACCCCCTGCTTCGCTCTTCTTGCTAAGGATTGCTTTAGCAATTCTGGGTCTCTTATTCCTCCAAATGAATTTCATGATTGCCTGCTCTATTTCTATGAGGTCCATCATTGGGATTTTAATTGGAATTGCATTGAATTTGTATAGCATTTTTTGGAAGTATGGCCATTTTGACAATATTAATTCTGCCTATCCAAGAACATGGGAGATCTTTCCATCTTCTCAGATGCTCTTTAACTTCTTTCTTTAGTGTTCTGTAGTTCTCAGTGTAGAGGTCTTTCAATTTCACTAAATTTGCTTGATTAGAACTCTTGTATTGAAATTTTAATGTACATATTGGTAATAAGAAAATTCAAAAGCTCCTTTTTTTAATTGAAGTATTGGTTTCAATAAGCATTTCTCAATTTCTTTCCCAGGCTGAAACTATAAAATAACTAACTAGATGAATGGAGACTAAGGTTCAGCATCTGAATAAAGGGTGCTATGCACAGTATTCTATTTGGAAAGGGATTTTGTAAGACAACTGGTGATGAAACAAGTACCCATCAATGTTACTGTAATGTTTAAAGCAAATTTAAAATAGCTAAATAGAAATGTTTGGTATAAAAACAAGTGAATGAAGATAAAAAATAATAAAACAAATAGCAGAATGAGCACAGATAAGAAATAAACAGTAAAGTTGAGAAAACAGTATAGAAATCTTAGGAAGAAAAGAAAAGTCCTACACAATAGAAAATAGAGAAGGAAAAACAAAGGATATGGAAGGTGGTAATAGAAGTACTAGCATGGATAATTATAGCCCATAAAAGTAAAAACGAGGAAGAATAGAGGTTATTATTTGAGAGAGACACAAAAATAGATTAAACATAAAACTTAAGAAAAAACAGAACCAAAGTCAACCCAGAGATGGCCCATGCTGTAGGAACTATCAGATAAGTCCTGTAGAATTTCTATGTTAAATTTGGAAAAAGATCTAGTTAAAAAGATAAATAGCTGAAGAGAGGATAAGTTAGAGAAATTCAAACTGTAGATGGGAACCAAATGAAGATGCTAGAAATTTAAAAATTGGAAATAAAGAATTTATTTATTAGTAAATAAAGAATTATTTATTTTGATTAACAGCATACTAGTCATATTAGGTTCAAAGATCAATAAATCAATCAGAAAATAAGTCGACACAAATTATTTAAACTAAAGCACAAAGAGAATTTGAGTGGAGAAAAAATTAAGATCACAGTAATAAAATCTCTGGAATAATGTCAATTGTTAAAATATGCACATAACTGTAGTTTTAAAAAAGATGAGTGGAAAGGTGCAAGATAAATATTTGAAGAAATAAAAAGGAAATATTTTGAAATTGATGAATGACATGAAAGCACAGATTTATGAATCTCGGTGAACATTAAGCAAGATTAATTCAAAGAAATCTACTTAAATATATCATAGTCAAACTACTATAAAACAAACAAAGAGAAATATTTTTAAAGAAAAGGAAAGAAATGTTATGTATTTGGGAGCACTACAGTTTCAAATAAAATCTGGTGCACAGCAAATGTCATCTTTAAGGTTTTGAGAGTGGGAAAAGAGAGCAATTGTCACTTACAATTACATTTGCTGTGAAAATATACTTCATCCAGTAAAAAAAATAAATAAAAATGAGACAAGGGTAAAATATGCCATTCCTAGCACACTCAAAGATAACTGTGGGAACATTTGATGAGAGTAAACTAATATTCTATAAGTAGTAGATTCTTGAAAGCTAAATATAATATGGACTCCAACCTTACCAATGAACTTTTCAAAAAATATTTTTACATGAAAATCCATTGGCATCTTGTACTTTGAATTGATGATAATCAAACTGCTCTAGAATGGACCTTGAATGTCCTCCCAAAGTTGATATGTTAAAGATTTGGGTGCTGTCCAGTGTCACCATTGGTAGGTAGTGCCACCTTTAGGAAGTGGGTCTGGTGGGAGGAAGTGAAGTCATTGGAGGCGTGCCCTGGGGGGATATTGTGACCACAGCCTCTTGCTGTCTCTTTGCTGTCAGGCTACATAAGATATACCACTTTGCTCTACCACATGCTTCCTGCCTCACCACAGGCCCAAAAGCAATGGAGCAACTTTGCATGCAAAAACTGAAAGTATATCTAGAAAATTTTGAGAAACACCAGCATTTCCTGTATATTGGGAGTAATTTATCTCTGAAATCTCGGAAACCATGAATCAAAATAAACCTTTCCTCCTTTAAGTTGATTTGTCTCAGACATTTTGTCACAATGTTGAAAAGTTATTTAACATACCAACACATGATTTTGTAACACCAAGGAATGATCATTTAAAACACACACACTAGTTCTCTGAGTTATGTGAATCTTCCGCTATTGACCGACCTCACCTCACCACATGTGTTAATATCACCATCAATCTCATCAGAAAAGAGCAGAGTACTAAAAAGCTGCTAAGATTATGGAGCATCATATGTGTTTTCTGAAATTCTAATTTTTCCCCCCATGGCTTCCATGAAACACCAAGGTGATCATTTGTAAAATTTGTTCTAATTAGTTATTCATGACAGCAGAATGTATTTCAATTCATTGTATACAAATGAAGCACAATTTTTAATTTCTCAGGTTGTACACATTATAGAGTCTCACCATTCATGCAATTGTGCATGTGCATAGGGTAATGATGTTCATCTTATTCCACCGTCTTTCCACCCCCAACCCCCTTTCTTCCCCTCCCTTCCCTCTGTCCAATTCAAAGTTCCTCCAATCTTCCCTTGCCCTGCCCCACCCCCCATAGTGGATCAGCATCCACTTATTAGAGAAAACATCTGGCCTTTGGATTTTGTGAATTGGCCTATCTTGCTTAGCATGGCATTTACAATTCCATCCCTTTACCTGCAAATGTCATAATTTTATCCTTATTAAATGCTGAGTAATATTCCATTGTGTATATAAACTATAGTTTCTTTATGCATTTATCTATTGAAGGACATCTAGGTTGGTTCCACAGTTTAGTTATTGTGAATTGAGCTGCTATAAACATTGATGTGGCTGCATCACTGTAGTATGCTGATTTTAAGTCCTTTGGGTATAGACTGAGGAGTGGGGTAGCTGGGTCCAATGGTGGTTCTATTCCAAGTTTTCTAAGGAATCTCCATACTGCTTTCCAGAGTGGTTGGACCAATTTGCATTCCCACCAGCAATGTCTGAGTGTACCTTTTCCCCACATCCTCACCAACACTTAATGTTGCTTATCTAATTTTTACTAGAGAGTTCAAATTTTATCACTGACAGAAAATATAGTCACTTCTTCTCCTTGAAATAAAAAGCTTTTTTGGTTTATTTACAAGAAACCATCTACGAAATTTGCAAGTCTGAATAACTAGTTTGTCAACTGAAAAAAAAAAATTGTGCTTCATGACAAGAGCAGCTAGTTCAGCCTGTCACTCAAATACCATGCAGGGGCTTTTTGCTGAGGCAGTTGCCATATTCTCTGTGCAGCAGGAGTCCTTTACATGTACTTCCCATTTATCATACAGATTACTAAACTATGCATGCATAACAGTGGAGATTTAAGAAAGTTAATCATCTTTACCGTCATCAAAGTCATTTTTACTAGGAACTGAAATACTGAGTGTAGGTGGTAGAGACTCTTACAGTTCTACTGTGACTACTAGTAAGGCTTCATTCATTTTTCACACATCATTGCTTTTGTATCATTTCTGTAAATGCCAGTGAAAAAGATGAATATCATGTTACATTTATCACAAAAATGATTTTGACCTTGTGAAACTGTTGGAAGCGTCTTAAGATTCCCAGGGATCCACAGTTCAATTCTGAGAGTGATTGTTGGAAATGTAAGGAAGCACCCACCCTATGAGCCACTCCTCATATTGCACCCCTCAATATTTGTTCAAAAGAAAGGAGAATGTTTGTTTACCCAATTCTGGTGATAGAAATGGAGAGGAGGCTGGTACAGAATTGCTAAGAACTGGAAAGAAACAAAATATCAGTCAAGAGAAGAAAGGGTAAGCACATCATCATGTAGACAATAAAATGTGAATAAACAACTTCTTGATGAAATAACTGGATGTTTAGGCCAAAGCATTATGTTAAATGGGAGAAATGGGACATAAATCTGTTTGATTCCATTTATGTAAAATTCAAATACAGACAAAATTGATCCAGGATGCTAGAAAACACAATGTTCACAGAGGGGTGATACTGTGAAGATCTGCTAAAGGGAAATTTTGGGGAGAGAGATGCACTATAACTTGCTTTGGATGAATACTATTTTCAAAACTTATCAAACTAAATGTTTAAGATTTTTAGATTTTATTGAATATTAGTAGCATATCAATGAAATAATAGATCAATTTTCATTCTTAAATGAATAGAGATCATAGACTCTAGAGTCTGGGGATTACTCCTGCTTTCTCCACTTGCAAAACCCATAACTGGAAAAATAAGTAGGTCACCATAAATGCTTTTGAATAAACAGATGCATGCAAAAATTGAAAATTTATTTCGATACAATATGAGGAAACCATCATTGCCTGTATATTAAGAAGAATTTACTTAATCAATGTGTGTTTCTGCAAAAAGATATTTATTAAAAAGAAATCGCAAAATTATTGAACTAAGCATTCAGCTTACAAACTTAGAAAAAAGAATAATATAAAACAAAGAAAGTAGAGAGAGGTAACAAAGTTGGATATTAATAAAATAGAAAATTGCAATATAGAAGATCATTCAAGTCAAAAGTTATCTCGGTCAAGACTGAGAAAAGAGAAAAAATAAAACTATAAATGAAAATAATTCATAACAACATAAAAATAGAGCTTCAAAAGAAGCTGTAAATAAATAAGGGAGTACTACGAACATTGACTTGCTAATTTTAAAAAACCTAAATGAAATATTTAGAAAAATAAGTCACCAAAATGGCGTCAAGAAACAAGCTCCCTAAAAATAACCTCGAGAATCATGAGTAAAAACATCTGATTTCACAGCCAAGTGCTACCAAAATTTCTAGGGACAGACACAATTTCATGTACATTGTTTTAAATGTAATAGAAAAGAAAGCACAGGTCAGTATGAGCCTGATTCCAATTCCTCAAAGGAATTGGAAAGAAATTGTACTGTAGGAAAGAAAAATTAGAGGCCCTCTTTACTAACGAACATAATTTTAAAAGTCCTTTAAAAACCTTAGCAAATTGAGCCCAACATTGTAATATAATATGCAACAATATAATTGGATTTACTTCATCATGCAAGCACTACCATGAAACTAGAAAATTTACAAAAATCTCACATTTCAAAGAACAAAAAGATCATAGGATTACCTGGTCTGCTCCCCAAAAGACAAATTATAAGATATAACACTTATTTAAGGAAAAATTATCTATCTATGCAGTACAAGAGATGAAACCCAAGGGGCTCTACCACCAGCTACATTCCCAGCCCATTTTTAAATTTTTCTTTTTGATTTTGAGACAAGATCTTGAAAAATTGCTGAGGCTGCTCTCAAACTTGCAATCCTCTTGCCTCAGCCTCTCAAGTAGCTGGGAATACAGTGTGCCATTACCTGGCACAACTTCTTATTTAATTTTCTTTATAAGATCCCTTAAACTGATTAACAGTGTCCTTTTAAAATGACTAGAAAAAGCAAAACCATAAATAGTGCAACCTTGCAATATTCTCTTTAAAGTCAGGAATAAACCATGAGTGTCAATTATCACTGTGTCATTCAACAGCTGTGCCAGATTCTAAGGAATTACAAAATAAGAACCCAAATGAAAGAAATGCAAAGGAGGAAATAAAACTGGCATAATTTGCAGATGATATCATTGTTTATATAGAACTCTCATCTTCCAAACACAGAAGCAAATTATTAAAAGTTATAGAAGAGTTGAGTGCAGTGGCTGTTATTTAACTGCCTGCCTATGACTTTATTGATCTTGCTATAATCAGCTTAACCATTCAAAGAAAGTTTTTGATTCTCTTGGACTTAGGGGAAATATTGACTTTTCTCCCTCAAATAAGCAAAGTATAAATGGTAGTTACTGCAGAAGTGTATTTAGACCCACCACCGTAGCCCTGGATGGTCAGCAGAAGGGCAGTTATGCTAAATGATCTCACTTTTCCAACTGAGTTGAAATGACTTTCATTTTAGCGTCTTTTATCCAACAGATCTCTGAGTAAGCAAGATAGGTTGGACATTTTTTTTTGTATTATTATTATTATTATTATTATTATTACTATTATTGATACCTAGAATGAACCCAGGGGCTCTTAACCACTGAGTCACATTCCCAGCCTTTTTGTGAATTTTATTTAGAGACAGGATCTCACTGAGTTGCTTGGGTCCTTGCTAGTTTGCTAAGGCTGGCTTTGAACTCACAGTCCTCCTGCCTAAGCCTTTCAAGCAACTGCGATTATAGGCATGCACTACTATAACCACTTTGGGCATGATTTTCTACTTGCTATGCATTGTGGTGCTATAGATTGTATTTGGATGATGGGAAGTTACCCAGTAATGGGAAGTCCTCTCTGAACAAATGAAAGACACCTGAGTCCATCCCGCAGGAATAGAACTCTGTTGGTGATACTTTTTGTTGTCTTTGTTACTTTTTCTTAGTCTTGAATTCTCACCCATGTTTGGAAATTTACTTTCTTGAGAATTTAAAACTAAAATTGAAAAATGCTAATTTGTTTCTCCTGGCCATATGAACAGAAGGCTTGGTAATTCAGGAGATGTGCAGAGGCCCCCATGTTGGGTCTGGTGTGCAAAGAGAAGGAGAATTATGATCTATGGTCAGAGGAGAGTCAAGAGAAGAACACAGTCAGCTTCAGAGAGGTGCACACCAGAAGACACATGGTTTCTGACCCCTTTCTGTTTCCAGTGTCAGTCCTTCCTGACACACTGCTCCTGAGAGGTACCCTTGTCTGCACTCTTGGATCACTCTCACTCCCCCAATAAACACACTGCTAAAAGTCAAATCAATAGCTTCTGTTATTTACTAGCATAGAGCCTTGATAAAGACACATGTGAAACTCAAGGTCTTAATGCATTCAAGGGTATTCTATGTTTAAAAAGCAGGTATATAAATGAATGGAATTGGAGAATATCATGCTAAGTGAAATAAGCTAATCCCCCCAAAACAAAGGCTGAATGTTTTCCCCGATAAGTGGATGATGATATAGAATCAGGTTGGGGGGTGAGAGAAGAATGGAGGAACTTTAGATTATGAAGAGGGAAATGAGAGGGGGAGGGGGCGGGGGTGTGAAAAATGGTGGAACGAGACAGACACCATTACCCTGTGTACATGTAATTACATGAATGGTGTGAATGCACATCATGCACAACCATAGAAATGAAAAGTTGCACCCCATTTGTGGACAATGAGTCAAAATGAAATCTGTCAAAATTTTAAAAATATATTAATAAAAAAAAATTAAAAACAAATTTAAAAAAGTAAAAAGTAGGTATAAGCAACTTTGCCAGACACTTCTAAAGTAGCACTACTTTATAAAGGAGCGTCCTGTGTCCAGTTCTAATGGGGCCCAATGACTCCCAGGGCTTCCAGCAGTGCACCTAATGGGCATTCAAAGCCATAGGATAAACACACCACATCTTCCCAGACTGTCGAAAGTCCTAGATATTGTATAATCTAAAATAACCTTTTTATTAGAATAAGACTTCGCAAGGATATTTAGGATGAAATATCAGACTTCAGAGACATTCCCTGTTTGCTGGCAGAGTGCTTGAGGCTAAGTTTGAGCCTCTTGGGATCCCCACTGCTTTCCTCTGCTATTAGGGCTTCTTCTGAAGAAAAGTTTGAACAACATACACGCATTATAATACCCATAATCAGAAAACCCAAAAAGACACTCCATTTGCCAATGTACATAATTTAGCTTCTGAACCTCTTCACAATAAAAGTTCTTCTTTTCTTAAAAACATATCAAAACAACCAAAAAAGGAACAGAGGACTCACAAAGTGGCAGAAGGTCCACAGTGACTTCTGGGTCACGTTCTATAAACTCTGTTCCCTCCCATTCCACACAGGTACATAATGAAGCCAAAATATTAATATCCAGATGGATGCTAAATGAATGGCTTTAAACATATTTCAAACTAGAGTTCTAAAGTAAAGCGAGGTTACTAACTTTATAGCTAAGTTTAAAACCAGGTTGTTACATAGAAGAAAGGTTAAATAGACAATGGTTTGTAGGTAATAAGGAATAGTCTAATGTGTGTATGAGGGGAGAGTGGTGGTGCTGGAACCTAAACTCAGGGTCTTACACATGCTAGGCATGTACTCTACTGGTAAGCTCTATTCCCAGCCTGAGAAAGGTAAACCTTAATAGCATATCTCTAAGGCATAGCATCATTTTTTTAAGTAAGGAAAAAGATTTAATGCAAACTGTGTAAAAACATATTTTAAGCAAAAATATAAAGCATCCAGGAAATTTATGTATTTTCCATGTGTACTGATTTATGAGTATAACACCCAAAGCAAAAGGTCTAGAAAGAGCCACTCTAAACCAGTAATGCTAATTACCTTTGAGGGAATAAAGGAGGGTCCAGGCAAAAGATCAGAGGGTTTCTCAGTGCCTTGTTCCCCTGCATCCAAGCAAGGTCTTCCCTTCTAAAACCAATTATTGTGCAACTACAATTTTTCCAAGTTTGTTTTCAGCACTGCTGAGAGAGGGACAGAAAAATCTGTAACACTGCTGCCTACAGTGAATAAGTAGGAACTGTACACAGAAAATAAATGTGCTATTTGGTTGCTTTTTAAAAATAAAGAGATCCTTTAACGATTTGCTTTTCTAATTTCTACTAAAATTTTATTAATATGAAATGTGTTTATATTTTAATAACATTTAACCTAAGTTTCCTAAGATAAGAGTAATTTGGCAAACCATAAAACTGAGCTAAATTCAATAAACTCAAGTAAAAGAAATCATTAAACTCTCTCCAGAGCAATGCCTGTTTTCAAGCTCTTGCTTAAGTGTCTATAAAAAGACCAACAAGATACTTAGTTGTCTCTTTATTACCATTACTTCCCCATTGACTTGCACAGTAATTTCAGATATGCTGTATTTCCAGTCTCGATTCGTTTTCTATTGGCATAGACTCCAAACAAAAGAGTTTTAATTTTCCCTGATCACTAACTCCCAACTTTCAGTTCTGTGTCAAACAGTTAATAATCTGTAAACAAATACTAAAACACACTAACAGAGTTCTCCTTGAAGAGACAGCAGGATTTTGTTACACAAGTGAAAAAATTAGTGAATATTCCAGGCAAGAGGAATCTCTTTTTCTTTTGCTTCTTTTCTTTCTTTCTTTCTTTTTTTCTTTTTTTTTTTTTTGTTGTTATTTTTGTTTTGTTTTGTTTTTTCTTTTTTTTATTCCCAAATTAAACTGGGAATGGAGTGAGGCTGCTCCAGGGGCACAGAGTTCAAGGCAGGATTTGGATTTGGACACCAATTCCCGGCACAAGATATTCTCCCTGTGCTCCTCTGCTGCTGCCACTATTTCGGAAAAAGCAAAGTATTTGGAGTTTTACGTTATGGGTTTTGACATCTTCAAATTGATGCCTCATTAATTTTCTCAGTGATCTCAGTGAGCTTTGCACCTTTTCCACAGGATCATCAGAATAAGGAACTGTCAATCCTCCTTTGTACAAAAATCAGGTTCTATTTTATAAAAGGACCTCACTATCTTTGAGAAATCCCCATGGTGACAAAGATAGTAGTTTTTGGTGTGATTTAATAAATTATGTCTGACTTTATTATAAATGCCAAGAAAGAGCAAATCAAAATTGATTGTCAATTTTCATGGGCATGGAAGGGTATACAAGCAAAAAATGAAGTAAAGTTTTAACGCTTCTTATCATTATTAAACTCTGGGGGAGCCTAGAGACAGCCTGTTATGGTTTGGATGTGAGGTGTCCCCAAAAAGCTCACAAGTGAGACAATGCAAGGAGGTTCAGAGGAGAAATGATTGGATTGTAAGATTCTTAACCCAATCAGTGAATTAATCTCTGATGGGATTAGTTGAAGTGATAGGGTGCAGCTGGAGAAGGTGGGAATTGGGGCGTGGCTATGGGGTATATATTGTGTATCTGGAGAGTGGAGTTTCTTTCTTTGCTTTCTGATCACCATGATGGGAGCTGCTTCCTTCTGCCACTCTCTCCTGCCATGATGTTCAGCCTCATCTTGAGCCCCGAGGAATGGAGCCAGCCTTCTATGGACTAAGACCTCTGAAACCGTGAGCCCTCAGATGAACTTTTTCTCTTCTACAATTGTGCTGGTCAGACCCTTTTAGTCATAGCCTTGAAAAAGCTGATTAAAACACAGCCACATCATACCAAACAATTCTTTATCATTTCCCTTTTCTATTTGTTCTAATTATTTGTACATGACAGTAGAAGGCATTTATACATTTTGATAGAGTCTATGGGCATATTGATTAAAAAATGTATATGGGTACTTGGCCAGGGAATTTTTTCTTAACCAAACACCTGGTGAGATTGAATTAAAGATCTATTTCATTATACATTTTCTTATTTAAAAATAAAGATGATTAATGTTGGGTTTTCTCAGCTTAAAAGGGCAATAATACACTTTTGAGCAAATTTGGAAAAACACACAAAAAATCTACATCTATAGTTGAGGATGCTCTTTGTATACATCAGGCACCGAAGTAATGCATATACATGGTCTATTTTGCTTTTTACAATCACCTTAGGAAGCAATTACTTCATCTTCATTCTTTCACAACTGTCTAATTGGGACTTAGAAGAGAACTCACCAAAGTCACTCATATGAAGACTCTAAGACTTAAGATAGAATCTTCTGAGATCAAGTCCAAAGATTTTGACCTTGTTTTATGAGAGTCCCAGAATACAGAGAACAATAAGATCTACTAATCTGCTCCATACCACTGACAAAACCAAGAGGGTGACTTCACTCATCCTGTACTTGTGCTAATCTGACATATTTTTTAGTCCTCGGAGTACGTGTTTGGTGTTGCTCACCTCTTCTCTGACTGAACACTCATCTCTCAGCATCTGCGAACCTTAGCCTTCTTTCCCTACTTCTCTTTGCACCATTACATGTTCACCATCCTCTATCCAGTAACGAATGTCAAAGCTCCTCAAGGCCCAGGGCTGGAGGCTCTTCCATCACTCCACACTCCTCTCATTCCCACTGTGCCTCTGATTTCTTCTTACCTGCATATGTCCATTTGGGAACTATTCCCCATAGTCCAACAAATCTGTCCATTCAAGGGAATCTTTTAATCTTCAATTCAGTGTCTCAGAGACCTCAGAACTCTCAAAGAAAACTGATGTTTCCCTCCTCCAAGACAGATTTCCTCCCAGGCTTAAATAATTTGGTGAGCAACAATTCTTCCCACTTGGTTGCATGAGCCAGGAAGCCTGGAATCATTTTAACACCAGTTTGCCCACCCCATCTGACCCCCAAGAGCCTATTCATGCCACGTCCTCTCAAGAGTAGCTTCTCTCCTCTGTTGCTACCATTCTTGTTTAATCTATCTTTATCTCTTGCCCATGAACTTCTGTTACCTCCTGACTCTTCTCCTTACAATGTTTCAATTCCTGTCCCCCAAAGTGGTCAGAGACTTTTCACACTGCAATGCCTTGGTATTCTCATAGGACAAAGTCCTAAATCAGTATATTGTTATATAAAGTCTAGCATAAAATAGATGTCATTTGCTTCCTGAGGTTCTTCTTGCATTTCTTTCTTCTTCTCTGTATATCACCAACATTGGATTTAATGTCTAGATGTCACAATTCCTTTTGGCCATAGGGCCTCAGCAGATTCTATTTCTGCTTCTGGTAATATTCCACACCTCCCCACCATGTTGATTCTCATTCTCTCTCTCTCCCTCTCTTCTCCATCCCTCTCCCCTGTCTCCCTCTCCCTCTCCCTCTGCCTCCCTTATATACATATACACAAAACATACCATGCATTTGATTCTATTCAACTCTTAACCTTAAAACTCAGTTCCCCTGGAAAGCCATTCAACATGCCTACCCCATCCCTGCCTCTGGCAGATTCATTTGCCCTCTATACCCAGAGATCTATGCTCTGTTCCTTAGGGATGCTTAAGTTTATGAGTACAGTTTTGCTAGTGTGGCTGTTGGTTTAGTGTGCGTTTCTTCCACAAAGCAGGGCCTGGGACTCCAGGTCTTTTGCAACACACGGCATTGCATGTACTCAATATAAATTAAGAGATGAATCAAATTCTACTTTAAAGAAGATCAAATGTCAGAGGGTAGGAGAAGATTTGGGATAACAAATGAATGTTTACTTGCTTCCAAAACCATTATTTTAAGTAACTAACCTCCCTTTGAGAACCTTTAGGTAGTAACTAGTACTAAATCCTACCAAATCATCTGTTGGAAGTCCAACCCTCATTTTGATCCATCCTTCCTCTCTTCCACCTGATTCTGCTGCTTCTGTCTCCCACATGTGGTCTTGACTTCTCTTCCTTTGAGCATCCCTAAAACCCCAGTCCATGCCACTATCATCTCTTGCTCAGACGACTGCAGTAAACTTAAATGATCTCCCTATTTGTCTTCCCTTCTCCTAAAAATATTTTTCTACTGAGAAGCTAGAATGATTATGGAAAATGAAAACATCAGATCACTTCAATTTCCTATTTAAAATTTCTTAGATTTTTTTTAAACCCTCTCTTGACGCCATTATCATCAATATTTTATTCTTTTTGTCACCATGTGGAATTGTCTCTTTCTTTCCATCTCTGAAGGAATGTAAACTTCAAGCACCAAATACAACTACTGTGTGCAAGAAGAAAATCTGTTAAATGTTGAATGAACACAGACAAGCATCTATTGCCAAAATACTCTACAAGAAAAATTTTCAGGAACTTGCTCAATGAGTCAAGTAAGGAGCCCTTTTTACCCTAAATCTCATCATAAGCTTCAAAATCAGAGGAAGCTCTAGCCAGGCTCAGGGGCACATGCTTGTAATCCCAACAATTTGGGAGGCTGAGGCAGGAAGATCACAAGTTCAAAACCAGCCCCAGCAAAAGTGAGGTGCTAAGCAACTCAGAGAGATCTTGTCTCTAAATAAAACACAAAATAGGGCTGGGAATGCAGCTCACTGGTTGTGTGCCCCTGTCAATCCCCAGTACCAAAAAAAAAAAAAAAAAAAAAAAAAAAAAAAAAAAAAAAAATCATAGGACGCTCAAGAACTGGACCGACTTCTAATTATTAGGCCCCCACACAATGCTTCACGTATCTTGAATAAAATCTACTTAGCAATTCATGACTTTGAGGATTCACATGAAAAAGAGCTAATATGATCCTCTAATTTCTGATTCTTTCCAGTCCTAAGGCTGAGTGTGGCTAACAGGGCAACAGGGCACTAATCTTCATTATCTCTTCCTCTTTACAAAATTGCTCACGAAGTACCACAAATGGAAAGGGGCCCACTGGTGCCCCAGGATGGCCTATCTAAGTGGTGCTTTTTTGGTTTATGCTAATTAAGTGGGTTGCAGACTGGTTACTTAGCAATAGCCTTCATTGAGATGCCTAGTGCTAGGAGCTTAATTATATGTTTTATGCCTAAAGTGGTCATTATTAAGATGCGGGCAGGCGGTGTCCATGGATGGGATGCTGTTCTCAGTGTTGCTGGTGTCTGGCACAACACAACTTCTAGAATGTGCAAAGTCATTTATGTACAGATGTGCTGAGTTACACAGTGGGATTTCACTACTTTGTGGTGTACACTGACCATATACACAAAAAAGGAAATTACGTTTTAAATAAAATTATCTTAAAGCACAGTTAAATGCTGTGATATTATATCTTTTGCTTATGGTTTTGAAAACTTTCCCTTAGCATTAGCATATTGCTTGTTTATATGAAGCAGTTTCCACACTTGCCTTCAACTGGCATAAATAAGAACTTCCTAAATCAATCTGTTCAGCCTATGTGAAAGAACAACTTCATTAAAAATCAAATTTCTCATGGGCTTTAATGGAACCCATCAATATTGTGTTAGGGGAAAAAGATCTATAATCTTTTTTTTTTTCCCCAAACAGAAAACAGGCTATTGATTTTTTCAATAGAATTTTACTGTTTTAAGAGTTCTTTTTCACCTATCACATCAGTCTCCTGCCACTATCTGTGAGGCAGAGATGAAAATGTGCTGATTTCATGCAACAACAGCTGACCAGCAAGCTCTCCATGGAAGCAGAGCAAACAAATGTGAACAACATAAAATATTTAGATTGCAGAAACATTAAAGGTGGTTTGGGTGATGGTATGAATTATGCCTCGTGGATGGACCATCGGAGTAACAATGAGCAGCTAATAGCCAGCTCTCTAACCCACAGGGATGACCAGAGCTCAGAAGAAAAAGTGAGAAATCTGCAATTGTGGAAAGATGGCCACCATTTAAACAGATCGCACATTGTAATCTGAATCCTATCACTGTGGTTGTGTGTGTGATTTCTTTTTTCCCAAGTGTCATTGATCAATATCCACTTTGTTTTGCATTAATGAAGCTTCTCAATATTGAAACTGGAGAGTGCATGTGGCAACTCTTACCTTGAAATTGAGTGGCGGTCACATATTTGGTTTGTCGTCATCCCCCCAGTGAGGCTGACCATCAGCCACTGGCACCAGCAGTGGAGGGGGCTGAGCAGTTGCTCAGGGAGAAGGTAATTACAGACGGAGGGTCAGGAAGCACCCTTTCACATTGTGTCTGGCGTTTGCCCCACACTGCTTCCCCTAATATCCTTCATCCATCTTAACTGCTGCCCTAATATCATGTTACCTTGAAAATATTTTGATGATGATAAATAAAGCAGAAGTTAAGCATCCACTTTTGTATGAATGGCACCTCTGAGTGATCAAATGGTTGTGCAGGAAAAGTGGCTCTTTACAGAAAAATTCTAGCCAATCAGTGAAGGATGAAAAATGTGAATATCATTATTTTGCATTTCCTGTGGAAATAAGAGATCTGGGTCATAATAATCAGTGGGTTATAAAAGAAGAGGTGAATATCATGTGGGGTATTTTTCAAGAGGAGAGCAAACACAAAAAAACCCAATGATTAACAAAAAGTAAGACATTACATAAGCCCTAATATAAAGGAGCTAAAAATACATAAACCACCTTCAAAATAAGGTGTAAACTTGAACCTGAAACAAATAAAGCCTCTAGTCCAAACCTAGGATGACAAGAACTACAGGGCATGAATGAGCCTGTTAAATGACACCACGTGTATACCTTCAACAGAAACCCGAATGTGAGAAGATGTACCAACCACAAATAACTACACTAAAAGAACACAGAAAAGGAGGAAGAGGAAATAAAGACTAAATGAAATTTAAGGGATATATTCATTCATTACAAAGCAACGACCTCAATTTTTTAATTTTTAAACTATTTTTGGGGGAAAAAAAAGCAACTGTAAAAACCATTTATGAGATGGCTGGAGAAATGTGAGCAGTGTTTAAAATTACTGAGGAATTAGTCTTTGCATCTCACCTGTGATGCTATTTTAACCACACAGAGATGTTATTGTACAGAGGTGTATACCAAAAGAGTTACTGACAACATGACATCTGGATTGTCTTGTCAGTCATCCTGCAGAGTTTCAGTCACCTCTTGGTAACTGATAAGCTGGGCGATGGGTGCTCATTATACTACTCTCTATACCTGTGATTTAAATCCTCTGCAATAGTTTAAAATGAATGTTTAGTATGATGAAATCTGATTGTATCATAGGTTCCCTATTATAATGCAATGATTTGTTTCATGATAACATTTTAACCACCAATACCTGAGAATTGAGCTGTTAAAATCTTCCTGAGTGATTCTGGCTTTTGGAATTTTAGTTTATTTTTTTAATGTTTCTAAAAACAGGAAGTACTACAAATAAAGGGGAAGTCAAACACTCACCATAGAAGAAAAAGGAATAGAAGAAAATGTTGGATGAGTCCTTCTAGAAGAAAAGGTTGGACAGGGCAGCCTGGAGAAGTGTTCTATCCTCGCTATTCACTGTTCAGTATGATGGACCTCTTTAAACCACAGAGAGTTGTTCCCGCTCCATGCCCCAGTGGTAAGGAGCAAAATGTGTGACCTGACCTGTCCTGTTCAATGACTTATAAACCACTACCATTAGACTCCATTCTAGTTTTGTCAGTGATGCCAAAATGTTTTTATTGCAAAAGAACCCTATTGTCTCCAATCTGAGATACTTCCACATTTTTTTCTTGACTTTCAGGATATTGACACTTTGGGAGACCATTTTATTTTTTTCAGCTGGGGTCTGTCTGGTACTTTGTATTGGTTAGATTCAGGATTATATCTTTGGCAGGACTGTCATAGAAGTTGTGCTCTGCCTGTCTTACTGCTTCCTTCCAAGGGACACACAATTTTGATTCATCCTATTACTAGTGATGTCAATTTTCTGACTTAATTACATTAATGTCTACAGGACTTCTCCACTCTCAGGGGACTTGTAAAAATTAATAATTTGTTTTGAGGTAGATCTTGTGCAGCAATGTAAACATTCTGTTTATCACTGATCTTTGAATTGGAAAAATTTACTTATTTACTCATTATGGACTCATTTTTTAAAGAATTTCATTCAGTGGATTATGATATATTGCTATCATTGTCCCAGATTTGTCCAGTACATATTTAATATCTGAGCTGGCCTCTGGGTCTCCTTGGAATTTCCTCATAGTTACGTGAGTACTTCAAGCTCATCTCAGCCTCTCCTTGCCCAAGCCTTGGAATCAGCTGTTCTTCAGGCACTCGTAGTTATTTTAAAGAGAATGGTACCCAGAAGTCAACAGCTGAGTTCTATTGTGTTAAGTCCCATTGGGATGTCACTAATTATGTTCTATCTCAGCAGACACTTACAGAAAAGATGTGTATTTTTGTGTGCTATATCCATATGCACACATGTGTTCACATGTGCATTTGTGTGTTTGTGTGTGAAACACAATATGTGCTTATAGCATCACTTCTACCTCCAATACAATGCCACTGGGTTCATTTTAGATTTCCTCTTCTCCATATTTTTGATTCCTATGTCTGACACTGAAACAATATAGCTCTCATCATCCTTAAGGTACTCACTTCAATCATTTCTCTAAATGTAACCAATCTCCTATCACTGCTGCAACTCAGTGCCCATGCACATGACCTCCTCACCCTACTTAAGTTCCAGCATCTCACACTTAGTTACTATTCTGCTGGGGGACCTGGCCTCATGCACATGTGCCTCTGTATTACCTGGCCACCCTCCTCACCTGCCCTGAGTGCTAAGTCCCTGTGCAGAGATGGTCTTCTCAACTTTCTGGGCCCCATCTCCCTGTTACAGGCTTCTTTCCACAGAGATATACTCCTCACCTTGATTTGCTTCTAATCCCCAAACCAAGAGTCCCTGTGTTTAGACCCAGTCCTCAACCTGATTGGGGTCTGATACCTTCTCATGTACACATGTGCAAAGTATCCTTTACCAAATCTAAAGCCACCGATGTGATAATCTTCCTCACCTTGCTCATCATAGCAGACCACCACTCTGGAGGTAGCCTTCTGTCATCCTCAGTATCCTGGTTGCTCTCCAAGTACCCCTCTTCTTCTTCTCCTCAGGCTCTTGCACCATATGCAGAACACCCCCAGCCAGGACAACACAGATTTCTCTCTATTCTCTCTGGATTCACACCACATGCTGGACAACCTCTGTATGCAGGACCTTCCACAGTTCACTCAGGCTTGGCACTCTGCATTGGCATTCCTTACAGAGATACCCTCCTCACCCTGCTCAACTTTTCTCCACTTAAATTAAATGTTTATTTTAAGATAATTATAGATTTATATGCACAAGTGTAAGAAAGATTACAGAGAGGTTCCACATATCATTTACCCATTTTCCTCCAGAATTAAATCTGACAAAATCATAATATAATATCACAACCTAGAAGATTGACAACCTTATGCACATTTCCCAAACTTGACATGTACTCCTGTGTGTATGTACATAGCTCAGCAATTTTATCACATGTATAGATTTATGCATACACAAGAATAGTCAGTGTACAAAACAGACCCATCGCCACCCTTGTCCCTCATGCTGTCCTTGTATAACCACACACATCTCCCTCCTGCACTGCCATCAACTCTAGTCCCTGGCAACTATGAATTTGGTAATTGTGTTATTTAAAGAATGTTATATGAATGGAATCATAAAGTGTGTGTCCCTTTGGGACTGACTTTTTTATCCATCTTAAGTCCCTGGAAACCCACCTAAGTTGTTGAGTTTATCAACACTCCATTCCCTTTCACTGCTGAGTAGTGGCCCACGGTACAGATGGACTCCGTTTATTATCATTCATCCACTGGAGCCTTCTGGATTGTTTCAGTTAGGGGCTGCTACGAATACAACTGCTATAAACATTTGCATGTGGACATTTTGTGTGAACACTCTGCTTGATTTTTGACACTGTACAGTGGCATATCCTCTTACATAGAAACCCTCCTCAATTGGGCTGGCTCCCAGCCTAGGCCACCATGCTCCACAGCCCCTCTCTTGATTGGAACCATGGATGTTTTCCTTGCTCTGTGCTGCTCACTGGATATTAGGACAGAAGAGTACAGAGGGGAACATGAAGGAACTGAAGTCACCGTAGACACTGTGGAAGGTTGCTCTGGATGGAGTAGTGACTATCACCAGGCAGACACTCCAAGAACACCTGTGAAGGAGGAAAAGCCTGAGAATGTGTTAGAGAATATGCACCCTCGACGAAGTGGGCATTTCCAAATCTAGCAAGTGATGGATGCTAAATCCTCAGATGATGAGTACAAACGTATAATCCCATAGAAGAGAAAGGAATAGAAGGAAAAGTTGAAAAAGTCCTTATATAAGAAAAGTTTGAACAAAATGGAAAAAAAAAGCATTCTCTCCTAGCCACTTCCTCATACTGTCTAACATGCTCTATGCACACATGTCCTCTGAAAGCCCACAGAGAGTTTCTCCCCTCCACGCCCAAGTGGGAAGGACCTACCTTGCCAATGAAGCTTTCTCTAATTCTGAAATTAAATTTTCATTAGAAATCTGTTTTCTAAATGATTACTTTCCAAACTATCAATAATTAAGGTTTACTCATAAACACATGAAAGTTTTGATATCACTCTAAACTTTCAATGACCAGTTAACTGTGTGCTTCTTAGAAATGCTTAACTGAATGTCCATATGTTATAGGTTGCAAATTTAGGTGGTTCAGCACCTCTTAGTGGTTTATAAGTAATTGCACAATTATTTTCCCTAAATACAGTTCTTGTGTACATGAGCCAGCTTACAGCCCACCTCTCACTGGGTTAGTCCTTGTCTCAACCTAGTTTAAGAAGATTTTCCTGATACCTTTTTGTAAGCAAATCTAGTGCTAACAACTTATAGATAACAGCAAATTACTCATCCTACAACTTCTCAAATATTGATATCTACCAGTGTTTCTCAATATAACCATAGTGAAGGAGCAGTTTAATTTTCTAAAAAAAATTGTCTTTTGGTTTGTTTTTGTTTTTCTAAGTCAATCTACTACTGACTGACACTTTTATAAAACACATAATATGGCTACTAATACCCAACAAGAAGGTGGTGGTAAGAATAGAAGTTCGGTGAATTAGACAATGGGGAATGAGGGCAAGGGAGGGGATAGGAATAGGAAAGATGGTGGAATAAATCTAACATGGTCCTATGTTCATATATGAATATGCTACAGTGAATCTCCACATCATGTACAACCAGAAGACTGGGATCCTAATTAGAATAAGACATACTTCACGTTTGTATAAATATGTCAAAATATACTCTATTGTCATGTATAACTAAAAAGAACAAATAATTTTTTTAAAAAATGAATAAGTATGAACACCAGGAAAATGAAAATTGAAAAATAAACAAAACAAACACTTAAGTTTTTAAGTCTCAATTGTTATTATATTAAACAGACAAAAAAGCTTTCTGTCAAATTGCTGTGGATGTTTCTAGGCACTTATTCTCAATTTTGGTTCTTGTCTCATCACAGATGAGTGATAAACACTTTGCCCTGGTTCCTTCCTGCAGTAGTCTATACTTGGGTCTGTACTGACCCATCTCACACCTAATAATATCTTGGCTTTTTGTCACTCTCTAAGACATCATGCACTTGCATATCTCTCTAGGGACCTTCTATACTCTTCAAGGTCAAAGACAGTATTTTCTATTTTGTTAGCATCCCCAAAGCATTCAGCCCAATAGAGCGGAATAAATTCTTATTGATCAAGGGGAAATAACTTATTTTATTCCTTTTATTCCCTTCTCTGCTTTTTCTTTTTGAATATAACTCATTTTAAATCTGTTAAGGAAATTTGCCAGTTTGTGGCCTGCAGACAGAACATGGACAATAAATGAGCTCTGTCCTGTACAATATGAAACTCGCTCTAACACACTGCAAAAACACTGGCAAGCCGAGGCCCACCTTCCCATGTGACAAAAGCATGACATGAACAAGGCTGCTCCTTCTAGATGAGGGACTCTGTAGCCCCCTGCAGCCTGTGCTCTACCCCTCCAATCACTACAGGGACCTGTCTAGCTCCTTTATCCTTCAAAAATGCAACCACTGTTCCAGATTAATAAGATTTAAGCCAAAGAACTCCACAGAGCAAAAATATAAAAGCACAAAAAAGGGACCCTACAAACTAGTATAGGAGCTTATGTTTTTCCTAACAGCTTAGAGGTCCAAAAACTTTTGGTTCCTCAAGAGAGTCTCACAAAACCACGAGGCAGATTCTAAATGAGAATAACTGCTCCCACTTTGCAGGCGAGAAAACAGGTTTGGAGGGTAAATAACTTTAGACTCCACATCAAGTAAATAATAAAGGAAGGATTCAGAGTCAGAGCTTCTACATAGCAGTATATTGGACACCCACAGAGTTTATTTCCTAAGCATCTTATATACTAACCACACTGCAAAATAAGATTTCTTTCCCTAGAGTAGAAAAATTTATTTTCTTATACAGGTGTTCAAGGTTTAGTCTGGGTCTTTGACAGGGGCATCTACTTTGGCTTCATACCAATCAATCCTTTTTAAAAAGTTTTTCTCTTCCACTAGTTTGTGCAGTGCTCTGTGCCTTTGCCCTGACTAAATCTGATTTTTCATTCCCCTCAAAGATGCTCCACTGGGCTCAGAACCAAAGTGGACCAGTTCCAGGAATGAATGAGGTCCTCCAAGGAGGCCCGTATTTTCACAATGCTGGGCCACCCTTCAGAATGCATTTGGCCTAACACCAGAAATGTCAGCATCCTGAACAGGCCACAGCCCAGTGTCCTACCCAGATGCTCTGGGAGAGCAGTGTTAGAAGAGTGTTTGTGTAGAGCTCATACAATGAAGGAGCACCCCAAACATCCATTAATGATGCTGAAATAGGCTAACATCTGGGGCCATAACCATTTTCTCTGGTCTTGGGGAGCCTTTTAGCCACTGGAGAAGCCTGGCTCCACATTTTATGAGAGAAGTGTGCTTTGCAGCACAAGGGCCTCCAGCCATATGTGGATATTTACATTTAATGTGGTTAAAATTAGGTATAATTAAAAATTCAGTTCCTAACTTCATTTCCAGCTCTCAGCAGCCACATCGGGCACTAGTATATAAAGTCAAGCCTCAGCCTGATCCACAGGGAAAGAACTTGAGCCAAGGGCTCACCTTTGTATCTTCAGGGATGATAGGTGTCATGCTAGGAGGTGAAGGCAGTTGTCCAGACAGGGGGCAGCTGGGAGCTATGCACCACTGACAGAGCCAGGGGTGGATGCCCTCTCCTTGAGAAGGCTCCTTCCTCCAAGAACAGCTGCCACAGAAGACTGCGGGGTGCATGGCCTCCCTCACTGAAACCACAAACTTCCAATCACAAATGCAGTAAAATTATTCATCTTCCTCTTCATTAGCCTTTCCTGTACCCATGGGAATTTACTGGATCTAAATTTCCCTTTTCCATTCGAATCTCTTGGAGGGCAGGGGCTGTGGCTCCTTGTATGCTGGGTCTCCAGTATCCAGTATGTACTAGGGGTTCAATAAATAACAGCTGGGTTAGCACTGACCTTAACAATTACCTGTTAAAGCGTTATAACAGGTCCTTGACAGCTTCATTCAGGTGATGCCCGTTGCTCTATTAACAGGATTCTCTTTCCCCCTTGAGACTTCCCCACATCATTTATGAACTGCATAAAGGACACAGAGGTAAGGTGCCAGGAGAATGAGGAGAACAGCCTATGTAACTTTAGCAGCTACTGTAGTTGACTGTCAGGGAATCCATACATCTGGCGTTTGATCTAGCAGTTCGGGAGTTGCGTTTATGGATAAAACACCCACATTTAAGAACAATTTATTTGAAATTCTAGCTCAGTAGTCCTTTATCCTATTGGCTACCACCTAATTTCTTTAGCCTTCGGAGTGGGAGCCTTTAAAATAAACATATTTAACATCAACATCCATTTGTAATTCAGCTGTATGAGTAAAACGATCATTTATATTTTTAACTTCAGGTGGTAAAACTTTAACTGTGGTAAACTGAAGACTCACTACAGCTCAAATTACTGTCTTTAAACCCAGAGGGATAATACTGTGAACTAAATGAGGTTTGTCTCGAGCGTGTAATAGGGAACACACTGTGATCCAGTCCCATTCCCGAGTATAAGACATTTTGAGGAAAAAAACAAAACAAAACAAAACAAAACAAAATTTTACTCAGAATATATTTTGATCAAATTGTGATGTGTTAAACTCTGGTGGGCGTGAGAACCAATATAATATTCATCACACCTTTCTCCTTTAATCATTTTTCTGAAATTTTTTTTTTCTAAAAATGTCTTGAATATTTCACAGCATTAACACACATGCACATGCACACACCTAATTTTATTTTTCACAAGGGAAAACCCACCTCATATTTCATCCTATGCATTAAATTATGTTTGTTTACTTCAAAGATCATTTGACAAGAAAGTATGGCAAAACACACTGATTTCGCAGTTTTTCTCTTCCTCTATGAGTTTCTCAATTTTTTTTAACTTTTTATTATTATTATTATTTTTATTTTTACAGACTTCATTTTGATTCATTGTACACAAATGGGGTACAAATTTTCATATCTATGGTTGTGCATGATGTACATTCATACCATTCATGTAATCATACATGTGCAAAGGGTCATGATGTCTTATTCCACCATTTTTCATACCCCCACTTGCCTCCCCCTCAAAACAGACCATTGAGCTTTCATATTGATAAGAATTTAGGAAAACAAAATACCTCTGATAAAAGCAAACCATATTCAATTGCAACTTTATTATTGGGTGTATATCCAGCTTTCTAATGAACTTTTACATAGTGTTTAAATAAATAGAAACCCTTATGACATGTAATTACAATGGTTTCAATCAGAAGACAGACTGTGCTGTATGTTAACCTACATTACCTGTAGGGAAGAGAGGAAGTAACAAGCTGCCTCTTTCATTTAAGGAATGAAGCTAATTCATAATCAATAGAAGAGCAAGTCTATCTCGCAAAGCTCTGAGCAGCTTTCTTCCTCAAGAGCAGCACTTGGGATTTGGAAGTATGTGCAGGTCTCAGACTTCTCTGGTTCCATTTCCTTTCTGTCCATTTGGCAAGTAGTTTGTTGAAGCTGACATGTCAGAGCAAAGACCAAAATACAGCTTTAAAAAACATAGAACTGTCTATTGCTTGTGCGTTCCCTTTTCCTTTGCTCTGATATGAATTATCAGTGCAATTGATTTTCCGCCTCCAAAAAAAAGTCTTGTACACTAAATGGAATTATAAAGCCCAGGTCAAACAGGGCATGTGCACAGTTATCCACTGACTTGCAATAATGGGCATGCATTATTTAGCCCAACTTGCTTCTGTAGTCATGGCCATTGATAGTTCTTCCTACTCATTAAAATCGTTTTCTCTTCTCTATGTAAATCTCACCCTCCTGAAAGGGCTGGGGCGGGGGAAAATCACATGTTTTCAGGTTCTTTTCTTTGATTTTTTTAGATAATTCTGATGAGTTTCATAAAAAAATTCTTTTCAGATCATAATTTCCTTTATCAGAGATGAATTATATCCTGGTAGAATAGTCTCATCCTCTCTTGTATCAGTTAGGATTCTCTTGGGTATAGGTAATGTAATGCCCTGATAAAGATCTTTTATCTGGTATATCTTGACCTAGGGGATTATGTGATGATAACACTAAATGGTTCTTCAAAATCCCGATTTTTCCCCCACACCAACATGAATCTCAGATTCCATGTGTTATTATGACTGACAGCATTACATGCCCCAGTCTAGGAACTGGGGTGCAATTCAGTGGTAGAGGGCTTTCCTAGCATGCATGCAGCCTTGGATTCAATTCCCAGCACCACAAAAGCCAGCTTTTTATGCCCAGGTCTAAATGTAACAGACAACAGAGTTCTTTTAAATTTTTCCACCAAGAGTCTAGAGATTGTCTCTGGTCAACCATATTCCCATGTGTAAGTCAACCACATACAAGTAGAACAAAATGCTCACATTAGCCTCATGGAACAAGAGTGTACATAGAGGCCATTTTTCTAAAGCAAAATCATGTTTTTACTTACAGAAATATTGTTGATAATTGATGTCCAACATGTGTGGGACAGCTCTATATTCTTAAGAGCCCCCATGAGGTTGGAAGGGACACTATGGATGAGATTCAGGCCTTCCAGCTGTGCTTCAGTATTTATTTAAACTTCTGGAATAAAATTTACATTTTACATAAAATATTTGAATTAAGGGAGATAAAAGGCAAGCCACAGACAAGAAGAAAAGAGTTTTAAAATATGTATTTGATAAGTGACTGGTATCCAACATAAACAAAGAGCACTTAAAACTCAACAATAAGAAAATGGATGATCCAATTAAAAAATGTGCAGAAAGATGTGGAGACATTTTTACCAAAGAAAGTAGACACATACATAGCAAATAAGCATATGAGAAGATGCTCTATGTTAAGCCTTTAGGGAATTAACAACTGGAAAACCCAATGAAATATCACTGTATACCTTTCATAGTAGCTGAAATCCATAACACTGACAACATGGTTTTTACATAGGCAATGGGTATAGTCTACATTTATCCATGGCTGGTGGGGATGCAAAATGATACAGTCACCTTGGAAGACAGTTGAGCAATTTCAAAGTCTTGTGGGGGAAAATACATTTGTCTCTAGAAACTTGAGCATTTACTTCTAAATTCCTTTGAAGCAGAACAACTATGCGGCCATTTGTCTTGGCCTTGATACAACAAGATTATTGTTCCCACCTTCTATCCTCCTCAATTTCTCTGCATCTGTCAGTGCTCTAACTTGTTTAAGTTGAGCAAATGCCCAGAGGAACCTTTAAACACCCTCTCAACCTTCTATTTCCCTTCATTAGTACTAAATGCTCTAGCTTTTAGTGCCTGCCTTAGGAGCACAACCTTGTTCATCAACAGATTTACCAAAGTAAGTGGAAATCCATACAGTGAATAACTGACAGGCCAGCTGCAGTTACAGCATTCCCATTATGATGCTTAATTACTGGAAGTTATGGTAGCTTTCAAATATAACATTTATTACTCCCTTTTATTACGTTTTACTGCAAAGACATTGTACAAATAATTGCTTTTCTCCTGATAAAGTCTGAAGCATATCTTGGTATTTTACATAGGCAATGGATATAGCCTACATTTGTTTTTCTTAGGCAGTATTTTTCTACTTAGGTACAAATTTTATCATGGCTCTATTAGGATAGGCAGAATGAATTGTAATTTAGCAAGCTTTCTCTGGTTTCCTGTCGTGAAGAATGCCTATCCTCAGAAAAAGCAAAACTGTGCATCAAGAATTCCTTTCAGCCAATCCCCTGCCAGTTCTTCATCTCTAGCAACCATACACCAGAGATGAGTTTAAAGATATTTGTTTTGTGAGCATAAAAAGAAAACTTCTATATTTTTGTCTCCGGTCTTTTCTGATGGGATAAATGGTCCTTTTAATGGAAGTGAAAACACCGGGGAGCTAGGGAAATGTACAGGAAGCACTGCAGATGATATTAATAAATATACATGGAGTGAATTGTGAATAAGGGCAATGCAGAGTCCCACAGCTGCCTAAAATAAATGTGATGTGTTCATTGCAGGAGATGCTAATAGACATGCTAATATGCTCAGAGGGGGCTGTGATCCCGGTAAGATTTCACAGTCTGCCAAATCATTCCAGGTTTGGAATAAGTACAGCCCTAATGATGCATTTTTGCAGATGTCAGTCCACCCAGCACGTAGGAGTTAAAAAAAAACACAGTCTACTGCCTTTAATATCCCAGGGAAGCAGAGGTAAAGAGAGTTAAGTCCCAGATGGAATGTGCAAGGCTTGCAGGTTTAAAATGGGTCTTAGTTTCTTTGTGGCCCCAAGAATGGTAGAGCAATAATCCAGGGGTAAGTGCACAGATAGGTGGGTTTCTGGTCACCTTTAGGCAGCTGTCCTACTCTTTGCCTGAGGGAAAATAGTCTAGTTTTAGAAGCAGATGTTAAGGGTGCCAAAGCAAAAACACTTACACAAGAGTACTAAATCATTCCTCTTGACAGAGAGGTGACTCATTGAAGAGAGTTCCAAACCATGTCACTTTGGACTCTTTTTTTCTTTCCAATGCTAGGGATCAAACTGAAAGCTTCATGAATGCCAGGCAATCTGCTCTACCACTGAGCCACATCCCCAGCCCTCACTAACAATTTTTAAAACCCATAAACTCTTAAGCTAATTGCAGCAAAGCCTGAGGGCATTGCAGAGGTCTCTGGGAACGTGCAGGCAGATGTAGACAGCGCTAGTTTGACCCTTGGCTTGCACTTCTTTCATAGAACCACTAGAATGACTCAGTCTACTGTTATTAGACAGGTCTGGGGGACTGATACTTTCACTTCCCTAAACTAATGCTCTGCTGGCTACTGAATTCCCTCTAAGGATTAATCCTACAGCTATACCTCAAGCTGTCTCACTGAATCCATTCACACTGCAGGAAGACTGGACACCTGAGACCTCAGGGAAGGAAGCCCAACTGGGAGGAGCCTTGGGAACTGGAACTGAGAGGAGGGAAAGCCGTATTGTGAAACACTCCTTCCTTCCTTCCTCTGTCCTCCCTCACCTTTCTGTATGGCACTGAGTCCGGCTCCCCTAGAGAGAAGAAAACCTGAAGTTTGGGTTACCATGGTACCAACCTGACTCACATCTTTATATAAATCTAATTCTTAGTCCAGGTTATTAAGGTGACCTTAATACATCCTGAATCAGTACATCTTCTGGTCTAATAAAGTTTTCCAAGGTCCCTTCATGTTCACCTATGTTAATAACTTTCCATTAAAAAAAATCCATAGTGACCCAGGATAGAACTCTCTTTACCTTTGAATGAGGCACATTAAGTGTATTTGTAAGGGAGGGAACCCAGCAACTTCAAATATGCCAATTTGCACTACCTACAATCATCTACTAGATTTTTCTATTTAGATGTTAAATGGCAGCTCACATTCATATCCAAAACTAAATTCATTGCTCTTTGTTTCCTTAACTTTTGCATATCTTCCCTTTTAAAACAATCCCCCTTGAAGCTTTTCCATTTGTTTCCTTATCAATCATTATTTTTCATGATATGGATAGCCTTTAGTGGATGTTTGGATATATAAATATTTTTATATAGTCATTAAGAATACTGATACTATAAGTGATGATCAATAAATATGTTGGCTTTATAAAATCCATTTATGTGACAACTCATGCTAGGCACTGAAGACAAAGCAAATTAATGTTACTGATTACATCCTGGTTTCAATATGTGCATATAAAATGATTCCCCTCAAATTCTTAAATGCTCAACAGCTTTTCCTTTTTTTTCCTTTTAGAAGAAGAAATTGGGCAATAGTGTAAGTCTTCAGATGAGACAAATGCTGGTGATATTCTGCAAAGGTAAGGGAAACGCTTGAGCAAAAGGATGAGCTCATCTCTCCTTGTCTTCTAATTTTTTTTATGTCATCTCTGTTTTATGCCCTGATTTTGTGTTTAAATCACAAATTCTCTTCTGTCACTTCCAATAACTCCTTGAGTAAAAATACTCATTCTTGCTCCCTTTAATTCAGTAGAGATTTTGAAGATACTATTGGCAGAGACAAAATTAAACTGTAGTTTCACAACTACAGGCAAACTTGGCATTCATTCTCTTAACGACTTGTTTATTCTGATCACGGAACAGCAGCAAGCACTTAAGGATGCTGAGTAAGTGGTCCTGGAGACAAAATTATAGGAGACGCAAAATGACATTTCGCAGTTGTGTATATTCTTCCACTTTAAATTCCCAAACGGTAGTGTGCATTCTTTAATATCTAACTGGGATAAATGACTATAATTCTAATAACAATAAAATAATAATCAGTCTTTAAACAAATCATCTTATGAGAGGTTTCATGTAAGTAGCTTCATGTGTTTAGTAAACACTCTATTAATCTTCACTCTGTACCAATAATTTTTATGTGTATTAAGAAATTAAGAATCTAAGGTAGCTTGATAGCTAGGTTTCTTATCACCAAGAAGTATTTTCAGTCAAGATGCAGGTCTTGTATTAGATACTAAAGTTCACCTTACTCGAACTCTGAAATATCCAGGGAATTTTTTTTTTTTTTTTCAAAGGGCCCTTTGACACCTGTGTGGTGCCATATTGGTTTCCAGGAGCCTGAAGATGCTTGCATTGAAGGTTCAAAACAATGCTTTTGGTGAGAAAGATGTTCTCAATCCTGTTCCAGAGTTGAAGTAACATGTTCAGGAAGGTTAAATGACTTGCTGACAATAATTGGAAATGCCTAACACAAAATATACTTTCTGTAAGGGCTAATTCTTTTTGTAAAACATCATTACTCAATTTTCTTAGAACCCTAAATATAGGAAAACTTTTAGCTACTCTATCTTACAGCATAGATGCAAAAAACGAAAACACCACTTTTATGCATATATTTTAGAAGACTATCAACTTAATTCATGTACTACAAATAGCATCTAATCAAAAGACCTAATGCACCAGGTGTGGTGGTACACACCTGTAATCCCAGCAGCTTGGGAGGTTGAGGTAGGAGGATTCCAAGTTCAAGGCCAACCTCAGCAATTTAGCAAGGCCCTAAGCAACCTAAACAGACCTGTCTCTAAATAAAATGTAAAAAGGGGTAGGGTTGTGGCTCAGGGGTTAAGTGCCTCTAGGTTCAGTCCCTGGTATCGAACAAGCAAACAAACAAATAAACAAACAAAAACACTCAATGCTTAGGACAAAAGCATGTGGCCTGTTAATTTGTTGAAGATTTTTAAAAATGAAGCAGTTATATGATTAGCCCTGTTTTGAATCATAACTCATTAAGATCTCAAAGTCACACTTAATGTCTACTAAGCTGTAGTCAATTGTTGTGGTTTGATTTTCCTTAACACTGACCTTTACTCGATCGCTCGCTCTTTCTTTGGTTGATTTTAGGTGGAGTCGTCACATCAAGACCTCTTGGTTCTTATAAAACTGCCACTCACAAAATTAAAACATAGTCAACTGGGGCAAGAGATAATCTGGATATAAATCTCAGAGTCTGGTTGTTAATGAAAGTGATGACAGTGTTGATTTGATAGAACTGAAAACCCCTGTGGACCTTTGTTCTCATCCTTGTTCGGGCTCAAATGTCTTCCCCATTTGTTTGGGCCTTTTGTCTTCACACTCTGTCCGCTTAAAAGCTAATTAAGGAGTAATGGTTCTGCCTCCACAGCAGGTCACCATCAGGAAGCTCATCCTGAGGTGGGCTGCCAAATGATTAAGGGAATGGGCTTTAGTCTGGGGATCGGAATGGAATCCTGGCTCTAGAATTCACTACCCATGTACCCTTGAGAAAGGTTCCTCATCTCCCTAAACCCCATTGCCATTAGTGGGCTGGGGGTGAAAATCGTACCCATGAGGACTAAGTAAAATGAAGTGTTCATAATACTTAGTACAATGCACTTTATGCAATCGGTGATCAATCTATAAGCAAGAGCTGCTATGTTAACACAAATCTGTAACTTCTCTAGGTTGACATCTGTTACAAAACCAAGCATAAGTCAAAGAACACAGGTATCAGCATTGGATGCATTCATTTTGGGGCCAATTTAACATCGCTTTCATCAAATGCATACCTTATCACATAAGTTGATTTATTTAGGAAGACAGGCCCCTTTGTTACTACTTGTCATTTGCAGTTGTCCTTGGACAGAAAGCAATTGTCAAACAATCTACATCCTGCTATTTTGTTGTCACCTTGGCCACAAAGCCAGTAATGTCATTTAGATTCCTCTTCTGCATTCGATGTGTTACCACATCCTGCTATGCACTCTTCCAGAGCATCACTAATATCAGCTCCATGTTCTCCATTCCTGTTATTGGCCCTTGTCTGGCCATTCTGGCCCTTGTCTGCACAAATTTGAGCCAACTCCACCTATTTCTCATGAGCCTGTCTCATTTGTACCAACTGTTTACTTAAGAAATTGAAAAATCTGTGGCCTTGCCAAGGGAACTCAAGTCCTGTCCTAAGGACTTCTGAAGCCAAGCATGAGCAGTAGAAAACCTATGTTCACTTCCACAACAGTCTCCTTGGAATTGGACTCGTCATTCTCCTTTGTTGCAGCGAGGCCATGTAACTCACTTTGCTTACTGTATTTGAAGAAGAGATCACCATGCAACCTTAGCCGTCTCTTGAGAATAGGACAGTTTCTAGATGTCCCTGTCACTGTGACTACATATCTGCATCTCCACCTAATAGCATTCACCTAAACATCCACCTATCCTACCAGCCCGGAGTTTTTACACACCTGTCTCACAAATTCCATTATTTTCAATTCAAAGGATCCCAATCCCTTATTTCCTATGAATGTTTTCAACTCTTTCTCCCTTATCTGATAAACTAATACATTCAAGGTAGGAGAACAAACTGCACATTACTAATCAATCACTCCATAGTCTTCCAAATGAAAGACTTACTTTTGCATTTTCTCATTATTATTATATTTTTTACACCCACAGAAGTGAATCTTAATTTTTTTGGGGGGTGGGGTGGATGGATGAGTTTGGCCAGGGAGGCATATTAGAATTGCCAAGGTAGGTGCTGAGGTTTGAACATGCTACCCTAAGTTTTTATGTGGGAAACTTAATCCCCATTCAACAGTATTGAAAGGTGGGACCTTTAAGAGATGATTAGACCATGGAGTCTCCACCCTCATGAATAGATTAATGCTGTGCTCATGAGAGTGTTGATTTTTATCTTTTCTGCAAGAGGGGGTTCCTGTTGGAAGGACAAGTTTGACTTACTTCTCCTCCCTCCCCCCTTGTACATGCTCTCTCTCACTCTTCCACCTTCTGCCATGGGAAGAAAAGCAAGAAGACCACAATAGATATGGGTCCCTCAACTTTGGGCTTCCCAGACACAAGAACTGTGAGAAATAAATCTCCATACTTTACAAATTACTCAGGTATTTTGTTACAGAAACACAAAGCAGACTAAGACAGTAAGGGAAGTCCATTTTTTAAAAAAATAAATCAGTAAAATAAGATTGTAGGAAATGTAACTTGAATGGTACTGTAGCTTTCATACCAATGAAAAGAATATTTTAATCAACCAGGCAAACCCTAGTTTTCACTGAAATTATATCATCTAAGTTTTAAAATTATGTATCTCTCAAAATCAAAAGAAGAGAAAAAAATATTCTTTTGCCTTTGGTAGGTGTTTAAGATATATTATTTGCTTTAAGATTCAAATAGCATTTAAAGAGCACATTCCATTTTTATGCTTCTCAAGACATGGGTTTTGTGAAAATTTGAGAAAAGTCAGAAATGAATTGTGTTTTAAAAGCTAACCACTTCATTACTTCATGCAAGGATTCTTTAGAATTCTATCTAAATTTTCTATTACCAGGATTAGCAATTATACCTCACAATGCACAGTATCATCCCCAATAAAACCACGACAAGATGTTGAACTTAAGAGATTCTAAAACCTTGTTCTTCTTCCTTCTAAAAATAAAAAATTAAAAAGTTCAAGAGACAAACCAGTATAATATGAGTGCTACAAAAAAAGGAGTCTCAAAATGTAGAGAGGGAATGCCTATGGAGTAGAGGAAGGAGACCAAATTATAGTGTTATATTGTATGTATGTACAATAATATAACAACAGATCCCCTATTACATATAATTATACTGCACCAATAAAGATGTATAAACAAAAATGTCAGAAAAATGTAGAAGTTATTGATGTTTTCCATCTTACCTCCACAATCAATAGTTACCAATAGTTGAAACCAAAAATACAGAATCCTAGCAATGGGCAGAAGTTCAGAAATCTTATAACACAATTGCTCTGTCCCCATGGGAACTCCTTTTACTTGACTTTTGTTTGAATGACCAAGTTCAATCATTTCTAATGACAAGAAGTGCATTTCTTCTCAAAAAGTTTCTATTTTTTAAATAGATTTAAAGAAATAAAATTTTCCTTCTGACAACATTGTTTGGTCCTAGTCTGGCCACATGGAGCAAAATGAGAGCAACACAATATATTCTCAGTACTTCCAGTTCACACAAACCTCAAGTCCTTGTGTTTCTAGGCTACTACATGTTTTAACCATTCATTTTAGAAAATGGAGAAGAGTTAAAGTTATGACCTTGAGCAATGGGTCCTGGCTCTGAGTGCCAACTCTGCCCTGCATTAGTGACAAGCTCTTAGTAAGCTATTCAATCTCTCTGAAATTTAAGTTGCATTTGTGAGTAAAATCACAATTTTATTATGAGGATTGTTAGAGAATGCATATAATTTGCTTAAAAGGCACAAAAATTCTTTCAAAACAAAGATTTGTTATTATCATCAGAATGCCTTACCGTTAGCTCCAGGGATTTTATTCCCAATAATCCAACAAATCTCCAATAATGATAATAAGACTAATAAATGTAACAGAATTATCAGTGTGTTGATTGCAGGTAATTTATAGGTAGAGCGATGAGTTTTGTCACTGAATTCTCTCAACAACCCATACGGTAAGAGCTGTTCCCCATACACAGATGGGAAACTTCAGGTTTCACAAGGCTGGGCAGTGTGCCCAAGCTCTACCTGGGAAGACATAAAGTTAAGATGGAATTTTTAACTGACTTTAAATTGCCTGCTGCTAGCTATGTTGCATTTCCAAGGGTTTCCTTCTAATCCTGCCGAAGTTTTTCCATGGGTTAGCCATGTACTGGGCACATCGCCGCTCATCATATTGCCATGGGCACAATTCCTTTGTGAGTTTCATTCACTAGAACAATAATCCCCGCACACTGTTCTTTGGGTAATCGCTGAAAGCAACAATCATTGAGCAAGAATGAGATAGTTCCAAAAGCTAGGATAAGATCACCTAGTGGTGGCATCAGGGGGAGTGAAGGAAATGGAAATCCCTTTCATCATCTACTCTTCACCTTACCCTTTAGGTTTGTTCATCTCACTTGATCTTCCAGGGAAAACCACAGAGGGGGTATCACCTCCATTTTATAGAAAGGAAACTAACGATGACCACCTAGCTAGTCACAAGTGGAGATGGAACTAGAACTCAGGCCTGAGAAACCCTAGGGGAGATGATACCCCAGAACAGGGAATGAAAAGGCATCTGTTTTTAGTTCTAGTTACCAAGAAGAGGCCTGAAGAGGCTCAGAACTCATTGGGTTCTGTTCAAATACAAGCTAGACACCCCGTTCCTCATCTTACTGCTGTAACCACCACTGAGTACTAACTAGCATCGCCATTCCTTGGTCACTTTCCCTGTGGGTCTAGCACCATAACAAGTACTTCCTGTGTGTTATCTCAACTCAAGCAATGGCACCAATGCTTCACGTGATCTTAACAGAGAAAATGAAGATAGATAGACTCAATCTTACCTGAGTTTATACAGCTAGTTAAACTGATGGAGTTAGGATTCACTCCTCAAGTAGCCACACTCCAGAGTATAAGTACTTAGCCACTTTATATACCACCTCTTGAAACCAAATCCCAAAAGCTTTCTCTAGATTTGGTAGAAAAATTGAATGAGTGCCAGTTAGTAGGTCTCTGAGAATGGTCCTTGTAACTAAGGCCATTACTAGGGCCAGGGGGTGATAGAACTCCAAAAGGGTCTGAGATCCCAGGGTATCAATGACATGGGCTCCAGTCCTTGGAGGAAATCCAAGGTTTTCAGTAATGTCCAGTGCATTTTGTAGGAGCAGACATAAAATATTTAGGTGAGTTTACCAAGATATGTGGGCCTGAGAAACTGAACAGATTTCTCCCTGGCCAAGAGCAATGCAGGAATAATAGTTTTCCTGTTCCCAAGAATAGCAAATACACAGCTTGGGGAAACTGAATATCAATAATTTTATCAAGTTGCGAAAGAGGAGATAAGTGACAACTTAGAAGCTAATATGTTAGGAACACCTCCCCCAAAGTTCACATGCTGAAAATTTGATCTCTAATGTGGCAATACCAGGAGGAAGGGCCTGATGGGAAGTGTGTGCGTCAAGGGAGCAGAGCCCTGCTGAATGAATAAATGCTGAGAGCAGAGTGCACTTCCAATAAAAAGGTGGGTTGTGCCCTCTTGCTTTCTCTCCTGCCCTGTGGTCTGCCATGTTATGACAAAAGAAGACCCCACTAGATGCTTGTCCCTCAGTCTCAGAGTTCCCAGGACCAGAACTGTGAGCCAGGAAATTTCTATTCATTGCACATTACCCTGTCTGGGGCATTCAGTCACAGCAACACAACACAGCAAACTGTTACCCCGTCCCTATTATAGCACGTTGTGAGCTTTTCTTGACCATTGTCCAGATATTGGAGAACAAACATTTCCAATGATGGAAAATCCATTCCTTCTACATAAAACCTTTTTTTTTCTTTTTTTGAATTAAAAAAGAACTGAAATTTCCCTGCTTGTGACATCTACTCATGGGTCCTAGTTAACGCCACAAGGAGCCACACCGAACAAGGGTATTTTCAACATTAGGAGCCTGAAATGACTAAGAAGGACTCCTTGCTGCAGAACAAGTAGTAAAAACAGCTAAAGGAAGAAATAAAGTTATGAGTGGAGTAAAGATGAGTTTGAGGTCCAAGATTGACATGCCACAGGTAGGAACATGGCAGGAAAAGGTGGGACCAGGGTTGAGATCTAATCAAATGTCAGAGCAATTATCTTTGCAGCAATTATTTTTGTTTCCATTTACTTAGTAGGGGTTTGTGTTTTGCCAGATGTAAAATAATTTTCTAGTCACCCACCTGGACTAGATTGGACCTAGGACCCTTTTCACTTTCTAATAAGGTTGATTTAAGACATGAGGTATTCTCTCCCAGGTCCTTATAATGAAACAACTGGCAAGGCCCATACACTCCATCATTCCTAATGCTTTCTTTTAGGATGCAATTCTGTTTTCTGAGTGTTTTCAATAGACATTTCATATTTCATGCCTATACCTGAAGTTTTTGATTTAAAACATCAGAAAAGCTAGTCTACTTAATAGACTCTGTTGGATACATGAGTGGATTCTTCATAGCATCAGGACATGTTAAGATTTAACCATCCACACACACACAATATCAAAATAGAACACGCACCAAGGTACCCAGCTAGTACTCTGAAGTGTAAATCGAAAACCTGAGGAGCAGCACTTCAATGGCAATAAAATTCCAGAAATATATACTCATAACGGCAGAGCTTTGCAAAGCAAATAACAAATAAACCTGGAAATGCTCCTTCCCCAGTCTCTGAATCACCATGACAGCTTCAGAGTGTGAGAATTCTTAAATACTTATAAAAATGATACCAGGTTTTAACTGAAATGAGCAAAGTGTGAGTATTTATTTGTTCTCTATTCTGCCTCCAGTATTCATCAAAATCTGTAGAGGAGTTGAATTAGCCTCAGACCTTAAACATTGTAACCCCAGCTTTGGAAATTTAAATTCAATGATCACATTCTAAATTGGCATTCTTGCTACCAATGCATAATGTGCATGACTTGCTTTGGTGTTTCTGCCAGTTGTACTTCTGCATATCTTGATCTAAAATACTGCTCCAACATAGGGCAGAAACTGAATGCTACAAAGAGAAGAATAGATTGTAAAGTATTTCCACCTTTACTAAATCTTATGGCTGGCCTCAGCTGTCATTGAATCAACCAAGGAGTAGAGGGCAGACATGGTGTTTGCAGCCAAGTCACTAAGACACAGCAATATAAAAAGAGTTTGGCTTCTATATTTAATCTGACCTCAATAAAGTATTGTAGAGTTACAGCCACTTCTCAATGAAACTTCGTCCACTCAAATCACAAGGTCTCATTTTAATATCATTGGTGATTCTGAGGCAGGTGAAAATATTTTTCTCAGTGCAGGCAATATGCAAAAATCACACATGCATAATGTTTCTGCAATACAGTAGGTAGGTATTACTTATGTCTGATTACAAGCACAGAAAATCTGCCTCAAAGAAGTGCATAAATGCATAAATGTATGCATTTGTATATTCATCTATATTTATATATAATCAATTGCTTATTTTTCTAAAAATTTCTCAACTATTTTCTAATTTTATCCTTAAAATGATCTTATAGGAACAGTTGAAGGATGTTACATCCTTTTAAAAATGAAAAATTCCAGGTGCAGTGGTGCACACCTTTAATCCCAGTGGCTGAAGGATCATGAGTTCAAAGGCCAGCCTCCAGCAACTTATTGAGGCCCTAAGCAACTAAGCCAGACCCTGTCTCAAAATAAAAAATAAAAAGGACTGGGGATGTGGCTCTGTGGTTAAGAGCCCCTGGGTTCAACCCCTGGCACCAGTAAATAAATAAATAAGAAAAACTGCAGTGAAGATACAATCAATTTCACAAGGTAACAAAAAGAGAATTCCTGTTTCTTGAACTATAGCTTTGAGTTACAAAAAAACAAAACAAAACAAAATCAACACACGTACACACACACACACACACACACACACAAATGGGATAATAAACTATCCAGAAACACTGATATGTTTAGAGTGCCTTTCTTCCCTGTGGGTGTTTCATTGTTCTGAGGTGATGAGACACTCCTGCCATCAAAATGATGACAGGCCCAGGCAGTGAGTGAGTCACTGAGTGGATGCTGTCCCTACTCTACACAAAACACTGTACTAGGTCCTAAGGAATGGACAGAGAAAAGAAAGAGGGTTAAAGTGTGAATAAGTTTCACCACAGTATTAAAACCCAAATTTGCTTTGAAATGAAGATGCTAATTCACAATGCAGGGGTGGGGGCACTAGGGAAGAATAGAGTTACTTTAGATTAGGTAGAGGTGAGTGAAGGAAAGGGAGCAAGCATGGGGATGGGAAGGAGAGTAGAGTGATCAGACATTATTACCTGTGTATGTATGTAACTAAACGACCGGTGGGATTTTACATCAGGTATAGCCAGAACAATGAGAAACTATACTCCATTATATATGATGCATCAAAGTGCATTCTACTGTCATACATAACTAATTAAAACAAATTAAAAACTTAAAAAAACAAAATAAAAATAAATTTAAAAAATTAAAATAATTTTGAGAATTGAATTAAGCCCGGCATCAAGATGCTTCATGAAAATATCTTTATAGTAGCATGCCACTTTCAGAGATACCATTAAGAGGCACACGCACTGTTTTCAACCATGCTAATGCATTTTTGAACATAGAGCTGTTCCTATTAACATTTTACATTCAATTTTTCATTCTGATTTTCCAAAATGCAGGAGTTATTAAGTATTCTTATTTTCTTCATAATTCCTCAAAATATTTTTTGCCTCTTGTCCATGCAAAGCATTTCTAAGGATTTAAGATCAGACTAGGAGAGAATAAATTGCAAAATCATATCAAAAGTATGTCTACATTCTGTTTTGAACAAAGCTTTTTTATGTCAGAGGTGCTATGTTTGATAGATGAGATTCCTGGGTGGCAACATAAGAGAGAACCGGGAATAAAACAAGTATTACCTTTGCTTTGTAAAGATGCTCACATAAATCAATCAACTTAGTATTTCAAATGTATGGCTTTATATTTATTTTTGAAATTGTTAGGTAAAATTTATAATATGTGTCATGTACATTGTTTTGAAATATTTCATAAATTGTGAGATGGCTAAATTGGGCAAATCAACATGTGAACTACTACACATATTATTTGTGGTAAGAGCATTCAAAATCTACTTAGTAAGTTTCAAGAATACAATACATTGTTACTGACTATAGTTACTCTATAAGTGAAAAAAAATCCACATTTCAAGAATATGATACTGTTATTAACTATAGTTAATATTAATATAGTTAACTATTTAACACAATGGATCTCTTGAACTTAATCTTCCTGTCTATCTGAAAGTTTGTATCCATTGATCAACAACTCCCCAGCCACTTCCTCTGGGCCCACACTTGCTAACTATCTGCTATGTGTCCAATATTTTATATTCCATGTATAAGTGACGTTATGCAGTATTATCTTTCTATGCCCAGCTCATTTCACTTAGGGTATTATCCTCTGGATTTATCCATATTACCACATATAACAGGATTCACTTCCTTTGTAAAGCTAAATCAATTCTGTTTTGCATGTATACCAAATTTCTTCATCCATTCGTCCATTAATGAATGCTTAAATCTACTCCGTACGTTAGCCATTATAAACAATGCTGCAATGACATGGAAGTGTGCATATTTATTTGACACAGTGATTTGATTTCTTTGGATATTCATATTCAGTGTGGGATTGCTAGATCACATGAACATTGAATTTTTAAATTTTTGAGGAACTCCCATACTGTTTTCCATAATGACTGTACTAACCTACACTCCCACCATTAACTTGAGAACATTCCCTTT
>JAJEJO010000919.1:506551-617688 GCA_020662805.1 Glaucomys volans
TTGACTATTGCTGGATTTTACTGAGTCAGACCTAGGGCTGGAGTCTGAGGTAAAATCTTACTCTCACTTTCCTCCCATTCCCTTATGCAGAGGGAATCTCTCCATGCTGCACTGCTCAGGGTTGGGGACAGGGTGAATGGAATTATGTAAAACTGTCCTTCTACCCTCTTTGATTTTTTTTCTTATTGGTGTGATAAAACCCAGATGTAGTAACATGGTTTCCTTAACCCTGCTGAAGGTACTTACATGTGTGTATAATTGTTTAAATTGATGTTTATATGGGTGGGGGGCAGGGGGAACTATGCTGCAAAGCCATATTCCAACATCTTCCTGGTTTATCTTTACAGAGGGAGTTTATCTTTACAGAGGCAAAAGCACTGACATAAGAGAGTATAGATACTAAAATATTGAGTGAAGAAAAAATTATAACAGCAAAAATAATGAGTATGATATTCAATAGGGAAATAGCTGAATATTTCATGGCACATATAGGGATACATATTATATATATATACATGTATATATATATGAACTATATCAGAAGAATCATAAACATGAAATCTAAAAATGCAACCTATAATAACTGTAAGTTAACATTTAGAGTAGATAAAATAAATTCAAGAAATCTTCTTACATGAAAACAACATTGTGCAAAATCAATCTGTTCTTCATTGCAGACGAAACTCCATTTGGTATAGACAGTTACCTAACCCTTCTTCTTCAAGCACATCACTCAATGTTTTAAATAGTACCAGAAAGCTCCAATTGCTCTGGATGGCTGACTGGGACACTTAAGATCACTCTCTTCCTCCTGTAACTCTCCAAGGTGCTGAACCATGAGTGCTTCTAATCAATTCTAAGAGTCAGTCAGAATGAGGACCTGTGGCAGTCAACCCCAAAGCAGAGAAGGTAGAGGACATTACCTCAGCTTCAAAGCAATCTAGCACACAGGACTTAGAGTACTGCCTCAGTATTTAATAACTAGTGCACAAAATTTCAAGAAGTTCTGAAATTTATTCCATCTGCTTCCTGTTAGGTCATTTTACAGTCAAGTCATTTCTTGAATGTGTTTATCAGTGCCTTATAGTTATATGTAATAGTGGGGTTCATTTTGACATATGGAATATAATTTACTCCATTTCAATGCACACTCTTGAAGAGAGAAAGGTGGAATTAAGTCTGCAATGAAGAAAAGATTGATTTTGTACCAAAGTCATTTTGATGTAAGAAAATTTTGTGAATTAATTTTATCTACTCTAAATATTTACATACACAGTTATTATAATTTTATTTTTAGGTTTTATGGTTATATTCTTCTGTTATGGTTATATTTTATCTTTCCCAGTTCAATGGTATGCTTATTGGTAAAGGTGAGTCATGGGTTTGATTTTTATATGTAAAAGCATGGTTTTATATGATGGGTTTTCAAAATGACAGTTTAATGAATAAAAGAATATAAGTAGACACACCAACCACTTCTGCCTCATACATCACTTTCTGCCTGCCCTCTTCAGAGAAAAGAAGCCTTTCAAGGTCATCAGTTGCTATAGAGAGGAGCATAGCAACAAAAGCAGATAGGTCAATAGTGGGGTTTTCTCTTCCCTATCTGGTTGCTACTTATAATTTTAAAATAGTAGCTTCTTTATTTCACAACTTTAAACATCTGTGGTATACAATGATCAATATACTATATGCAGTTGGTATTTCCAATATTTCAGGAAATATTTGGAAAATTCAAGAACCAGCTAATCATTTTTTTCTGTGATGGGATTGCTTGCTAGGTTAGCACTCTACCAGTGAGCCACACCTGCAGGCCCCACAGACAAGCTGATATTAATGCAGATCTATATATTTCTTATGGAAGTACCAGGAATCAGATGTAGATAGTACAGGCACTATAATTAGAATCAAGATACATTTTCAAATCACAAAGAACACTAATGATCAACTAACGCAAAGTGCTCACATTTTAGAGGTGAAAAAAAAATGAGGTACATGGTACATAAATATTAAATGATGGCATTAGATTGTAAAGGACACTTCTGGGACCAAATGTACACACTTTCTTGATATTTTGCTAAAATCTTGTCCTGTTACTATTTGCTGGTTTTTTTAAAATTATGTTGACAGACTCACAAGCATCTTGGAGCCTTGCCAGTACACACAGTGATCTTGTGTGAAAAGCAGGAGTTACACCCTTCCATTTAGCTGGCATTTTCCTGTCTTAAAAAGATGGTATCATCTGCAGGTAGGTATTTTTTTCATTTAAATCTTCCTTTTTGAATATATTTCAAATAAAAATGTTGACACACTCCAAGGGTTCACCAATAAAAATACATTTTATTAAGATCTTTTTGATACAATAAACATTTCAGGGTAAGTCTTATCATTCAATCATCTGATATTGGATCCTGCAAGCACATGGCCAAGTACATAGAAAAAATTATCATTCCTTTTAAGTGCCTGGAGAGTCACCTTTGAATAATGTGATGCATTTCAATGTAAAAACGTTTTTTTTTTCACTTAGGAAATATACCTATAAGCTGTAGCCATATAAACCCTCAAAGAAAAAGTAAGACACAAAGAAAAAAAAATCCTTTCTTCATGTGAACAAAATCATTCACTTTGTACCTTTGGCACCATATGGTTATAGTACTCTTACACCATTTGGTTTAAGTGCCAAGGAAACATGTACTTTGGCAAAAAGTTTATATTTCAAATGTTACATAAAGTCATTTAACCACATTGTCCTTGTGCAAATAAACAGCACACTTTACACTGAATTACACAATGCTACAGTTCTTATGAAGAATTTTACGATATGTAACAAAATTCTCTATGTGTTCATTTTACTGCATAGCCATCTAGCAATTTGCCAAAATATATTCACACAAAAATTAAACAACATAAGTGCATATTTATGGTGGTAATGTGACAGGAAGATGATGGGAACAGCTTAGTCTCCCAATCACAGAGGATTACATTAACCTTGAATACCCTAGTATATACATATATACAATAGAATATTATATAAACGTGCAAAAGAAAAATAAAATTTCCTTGAAGAAATATGGAGTGATCTTCAAGATAAAATTGTTAAATAAAAATACCAAGGAATATAGCTCTTGTTAACCTTTTAGCCGTGTCTTCTCTTCTTCAGCATGAACTCTTACCTTCATGTGCTTTACTTACAAATTGTGTGGTGTGTCACTGCTTTACTTCAAATATGGCTTCTATTAGTTATTTTCTGTTGCCTCCAAATTAAAAAAAAAACTTAATTATAACCTTACCAGACAAGGAAGTTAGTCAAAGGCAGTAGAGTTGCCCTTGGAGCTCAAGTCTTTGGGAAAGATAGTAACCAGACATGCAGAGTAGAGACACATGTGGAGCAGTCCTGAAAATCTACTCCGCCTTTCCACCATGAGTCCTTGATTTTCCTACCACTACAGTGTAGGAAGAACAGTTTCCCACCACAACAGTCTACATGGCATTAAAGGAAGAGGGGAAACAGATATGGTTAGGGCAAAAACAATGCAAGTTTGTCTCACCATTGATACTTTGAAATTCAACAATCCTGTCTTGGGGAAGATTTCTCTGGTCTTTTGAGATTGTGGCACTGTGAGTACTTGTGTTTCTACACTACTCATTGCTAGACAATGCATCGGACCCAAGTTTATTTATAAATCCCTTCCAGTGATGAAGCTGTTACTTAAACCCATATGCTGCTGTCTCATCCAGATCTTGTCTCTACAGCCCTGGAGAGAGTTGGAAATAAAGACACAAACCAAAGTGTGCTTAACACTAAATATCTAACATACCACATGTGATGTGAGAGGCTGCATAATTTCCATTACTCCTCATAACAATTCAATGATCTATTATTGTCACCTCTCTTCTATGAAAAAACTAAGGCTCAGAAAATTGAGACTAAGTTGCCAAGGTCCCATATGCTGTCATTCACACAGGTGGTTTTAATAGCAGAGGAAATCATAACTGACCCACTGTCTACACCATTGGTGTGGTATATAATCATGTGGTATTAATGCAGGAATCCTTCAGGTGTATGTGACATTCTGTGTTGTTTCCCTCTGGATCAAATTGTGACCTATTTCATTAGGATGTGTTCTAGCCACATTTGTATCACTGGCCATATATAGCACATTATTATACACCCTGCAAGCCCTCAAGAAGTGATCCTGAGTAAATTATACCTGATTCTCAGGTGCTACAAAATCATTAGCCTACTTATCTTTTTGAGACCATGTCCATACAGCACAACAGAAAACTGTGTCCACATACAAGCAAGTTCAAACTCCTCACTCTACAGTGAATTAAACTCCCACATCCCAAGTGGGTTTTTCTTCTGAACATGCAGGCACAATGATAGTTCTTTAGGAATTAAAATCCACCTCACTGCCCACACCCTACTAAGTCAGGATCAGAAACCAAAGACACAATAGAATGATACCCTCCACAAATCAGATTGCTATTATGGATACCTTAATATAGTCATGAGCTTACGTAGGGTCTGCAGTTGTGAGCAACATGGAAGCCTCTGGAAGAGAAGCCTACTGAGAACACGGGCACTAATACTAAAGAGGATTTACCACATAATGAATATTCACTGGATTAATAAATCATATCATGGGATTTTATTCAATATATCTAACTTGGAGAAAAATTCTAGTCAGACAAACTCCATCATTAATTTAAAAATATCACCCCTCATGTTTATGTTACAATATCACAGCACTAAGTGGAGCACAGGTTAGAACCCCGTCTGGGTCCTTTTTCTGCCAAGTTATTTCAGTCACTGGCCTTTCAGGGTTCCCTTTTTATTTGCACAAAAAAAAAAGAGGAAAAAGAAAAAAGAAATCTTCTTTACAACTGGAAGTCTCCAGGAATTCTCTACATATAATTTTGAAACTCAATCAGAAAAGAGCAAAGACAATAGTGAATCCATCTTGACTTCCATACTATAAAGCATAATCAAAGCAACATGGAGTAAGTGTGAGATGAATGGGAACTGAACCAGTGCCAGCACATACAAGCATTAAAGACTTCTCGATCCAAAGGAGTTGTTGTGGGTACCTTCCCATGAGTCTTGAGTCAATGACATAAAATGTGTCTCTCCGATGCTCTTTTCCATCAATGTCAAAATCATACATCAGATCTACTCCCTTACTTGTGTGGCCAACAGGAGGTCCCATTTCCTTTCTTTCTTCTTTCACTATCTTGGTAATCTTGAAGAATTCAAGTGCTAAGTTCCTACAATCTAGAACTTGACATGCAAACAGATTTATAAAAATGGAATACAGATAAAATGTACTGGGACAAATGATAAAGAAGATGCCACAACAAATACACAACTAATAAAAAAGCATACATGGGCTTATATCCAGCATGATGGAGGGTGGTTTTTCCAGAAGACTTCTATGTAATGCTAATTCTGAACTCTCAATTAAAACCATTTCTTACCATTGAATCTTTGGAATAGGTAAGAAATGGTTTTAATTGAGAGTTCAGAATTAGCATTACAAATCCTCCTAAGGAGTCCCAAAGCATGTATTTCAAAGCTTTGAGGAATCTCACTTTGTTAAATCCTGTATTTCTTGAACTTGCTTGTCCACAGGATCCAACTTTGATAGAACAATTAACACTTTTGTCACTATTGTTTCACAGAACACACTTTGGGAAATGCTATTATGGAGCAGGAGATAGAAAAACAAAGCAGAGCACATTCTTACTCATGGACAAATATGCTAACTCATTTCAGGTCCAAACTGCAATCTTCTTAATTAAAAACAAAAACAACCTCTTCTACTTCACCATACTATCTATGAATATATCACTTTGTATCATACCTTGAATCTGATACCCCTGTGACTCTGCAGCAGTGTCAACACTAGGAGCCATAACCTTATTTGAAATGATGAATCCTTTTTCCTACATGAAATGGCTTTGCAAGGGGCTTTGAAGGGCCCCTTAGATGTGAAAGTTTCTCTAAGGCCTTTGCGTCTCTGGTCATTGACAGTCAAGGAATCTCAGTGCTAAAAACAAACTTCAACAACCTCCATGGTTTATCATTAGTAATCCAACTAATTTAATTAATCTACAGACCCTAATGAATCTCAGACTTATTTAATCAGAGGCCATATAAACAACAGAATCACATTGACAAACTCAAGACTATAAACCATCATGGCTTCCATTCGTTCACTGAGCAAATACTTTAAGTCTACTATGTACCAGGAATTATCCTGAGAACAATACCAGGTTCAAAGTTGTCAAACAAAAATAATCCAGGATAAAGAAACTATCTAAGAGGAGTTAACAATGAGCAGAGTCATCATGCTCAATTGAGAGATTATTTTAATGGAAAACAATCTCTATGCAAAATCTTTCCTCAAACAACCATAGCAACCAAGGCATCAGAAAAAATTTGGTGAGAATGCAGAGAATGACTTTGCCTAAAACTGGATACTTGTCTGCAATTTCACAACAATTACATGAAACCCCTCTTTTGCTGAGCAGACCCAGAGAGCTGTTCTCGAAGTCAGGACCACTCTGAGAGTCGCTTAGATGGCTGCTCTCCTGTGGCCTCATTAACTGACTCATAAGGTACACGCTGGAGTGATGCCCTAGATTCCCACACACCAACTCTGACATTTATAAAGTCCTGACAAGATCAAAAACTCAGCATTCTTTCAAATCTCATAATAATTCCCAAACATCCCTGTTTCAGACTAAGAAAACTGAAAGTGATAAAGCACTTAATTGATTAAAAGATAGAAACTTGGGGACTCTGGGCTTAGTTTCTTCTCTCCTGCAGAAGGTGGCATTCATTTAATTTTAATGACACATTTTCCCCTTAGAAAATACCCACTGTGTCACCCCTCATCTTGGATTCATTTACAATGGCCATGGTCCTAGGATATTGTCAACTTTACCAATATTCAGTGGCTTCCCTGTTAAACTATGGGCTTCCAAACCAAACCTCCTATGGCTTTGCTTTAATGTTAATGTGAGATATCTTTGCACTGTATGATGATTGAGCCTTGCTCAGTGCTACACTACAGGGGAGTGAAGAAGGATTTCTGCATATTTTGCTAAGATTGCTCCAGACTACAGTTTGCACAAGTATGATACTCTCTATTTCTTATTTTTCAAAATATCAAAGAAACCACTTTTTAAATATTCATAACATAGCATATTAATTGTGTACCTGTATGCCATGTTCCATTATGGTTTAGATGTGGTGTCCCCCAAAAATCTCATGTGGGAGACAATGCAAGGTTTGGAGGGGAAATGATTGGGCTATATCCTTAACCTAATCAGTTAATTAATTCCTGATGGGATTAGCTGAGTGGTAACTGGAGGGAGATGGGGTGTGGCTGGAGGAAGTGGTTCATTGGGGATGGGGCTTTGAGGTACATATTTTTAACTGTAGAGTGGAGGCTCTCTCTGCTTTCTGATAACTATGTGTGCTGCTTCCCTCTGCCACACTCTTCTGCCATGTTGTTCCTGCCTAACCTGGAGTCCTGAGGATATGGAGCCAGCTATCTATGAATTGAGACCTCTGAAACATTGAGCCCTAAATAAACTTTTTCTCCCCTAAAATTGTTCTGGTTGAGTCTTTTATTCACAGCAGCAAAAATGCTGACTAAAACATCCATCATACTCCTTTTTTTTATTTGGCCCAAAACATAATGCATTCAATTTGCCATTTTTAAGTGTAGAGTTCAAAAGTGTTAAGCATATTTGCCTTGTTGTATGACAGATCTCCAGAACATTTATCTTGCAAAGCTTAACTCTATATTGATAAATCATTTATTTCTTCTTCTTTCCCTCCCTTGGCCCTTGGCAATCACCTTGTTACTTCAGGTTTTGGTGATTCTGAATACTTGAGATACTTCATATGAATGGAATTTTTCCTGTCTGACAGGATTGTTTTGCTTGGCAAGATCCTCTTGAGTTTCATCTATGTTATAGCACATGCCAGCCTTTCCTTTTGAAAGGCTGCTTAATATTCTGTTGTATTACACACTGCATTTCATTTATTCACTTATCTGTCAATGGGCATTTGGGTTGCTTCAACCTATGTTATTGTAAACAACGTTGTGGAGAACACAGATATACAAATACATCTGAGAGTCTACTTTTTGGATTCCTGCTTTTCGACCATGTTTTCCTCTGAGAGCTTTGTAGTTTCACATCTTACAGAGAGGTCTTGAATTTTTTTGGATATGAACCTAGAAGTAGGATTGCTGAATCATATGTGAATTGAATGATTAGTTTTCTGAGGCCCCTTCATGCTGGTTTTCATAATGGAAGCATCATTTTACATTCTCACCAACATTATTCAAAGGTTCTAATTTGTCTACATCCTAACAAGTGCTTATCACTTTTGTTGCTTTCATGGTGTCCATCCTAATAAGCGTGAGAGGGTATGTTTCGACTGTATTTAACTTATGATGTTCAACAGGTCATCATGACTTTCTGACCATTTGTAATCCTTAAGAAAACAAGTCCTCTGCTCATTTTTACACAGGTTGTTCTGCTGCTGTTGCTGAGTTGTAGAATTCTTTATATATTCTGGATACTAATCCCTTATTAGGTTCGTGATTTTCTTCCATTCTCTAGGTTGCCTTTTCACTCTGTTGCTAGTCTCCTCTAATGGACAATTTTTATGTTTGATATTGTTCAACTTATCCATTTTTGCTTTTGTTTTCTGTGCTTTCACTGTCATATCTGTGAAATCTCACCAAATCCAGTGTCCTGAAGCTCTCTGCCATGTTTTCTTCTGAGAGTTTTACAGTTTACACATTATCTTGAGGTCTTTCTTTTTTAATAAACTTTTGCACATGGTGTAAGGTGTCTGACTTCTTTATTTTCCACATGGATATCTAATTTAAAAATAAATTTTTTGAAGAAATTGTCCATTCTCTATCATGCAATCTTGACTGCTTTTTCAAAACACATTTGACTGTATATGCAAGCATTCAAATCTGGGACCAATATTTTGTCCAACTGATTTGTGTAACCACCTTTTTGTCAGTGGGCACAGTATCTTGATAATTCCTGTTTTGCCAAATGTCTTGAAATAAGGAAGCCTGAGTCCATTGCTTTGCTCTTTTTTTCAGGATTACTTTGGCAATTCTGTGTCCCTTGAGACTCCATAGAGATCTTAGGATGTTTTCTTTCTGTCTGGAATGAATGCCTTTGGGATTTTGATAAGGATTGAATTGAGTCTGCAGACCACTTTGGTAGTCTGGACATTTTAACAACATTAAGTCTTACAATGCACAAGCATGGGGCACCTATTTGTATTGCTTGGTCTCTTTTACATTATACTACATGATACTATACTATACTGTATTAAAAGGGCCTTTGGTCGATTCCTTGAACATTAATGGTGAAAGAAAAATATGAAGGTATTTTACTCTTTAACCTGAGGCCCAGACCTGAAGTCCATGAAGACCCTAGGGAGAATGGAAAGATCCATTGTGTCTGTTATTTGCTGAGTCATTATTTACACAGCACAAAAATATCATGTAAGTTATCTGGCACTGACAATACAGCAAAATTGATAAAAGGCATTGCCTTCATGAAATTTATAGCCTTCTGGTGTGTGAATGATTTGTAAAAGCTCAATATTAATGCCAATCCAATGTCATTACTTCGAGAAGAAAGCAATCAAAGCATGAAAAAGAAATTTGCCACAGGCAAGAAGGCCAAAAGATGGTAGCCACACCTAGAGCTGAGGAATCTCCAGACTCATGTCAGTACTTCCTTTCCTTCTAGGCACCACTATTAATCATGGAGCTTGAGGTTGTTGAGGCACCCATAGTTTCCAGTTCCTCAGAGCTGAGTGAATGTGAGGCACTAGGTGAAGGGCTTTGCCTGCCTCATTTAATTCATTCCTTCCAAAATCTGTCAGGCAGACACCAGGTGTGTTCTTTTTTTCTTTTTAAAAATATTTATTTTCAGTTGTAGATGGGCACAATACCTTCATTTTATTTGTTTATTTTTATGTGGTGCTGAGGATCAAACTTAGTGTCTGTGTTAGGCAAGTGCTCTACCACTGAGCCACCACCCCAGCCCTCCATTTGTGTTCTTGATGGCTGGTGATGAGCCAATTGACAGTAAAGAAGTCAAGAACCTCTTTGGGCCTCATCTTACTCTTCTGATTTGAAAGTGACTCAATCATCTGAGGGAAAGCAAATTAGCTTTCTTCAAGCTCTGGATCCACTGAGTGGCAAGCTGATCTAAAGTTAGGTGTTGAAAAATATGTATAAAACCAGGTACAGGCTCAGCAGGCAGAAGGTTCAGGCTCAAACAGTGTTTCCATGGAAGTAGGAAGAGAAGTATGCATACGTCTGTGTCCCTGTGTGTCAAGGAGGTGAGTAACAGGGTGTTTCAGTCAGCTTTTTCACTGCTGTGACTAAATGACTTGACCAGAACAACTGCAGGGCAGGAAAAGTGTATCTGAGGGCCCACAGTTCTAGAGGTCTCAATCATAGACAGCAGGCTCCATTCTTTAGGGCTCGAGGTGAGGCAGGAAAAGTGTCTCTGAGGGCTCACAGTTCTAGAGGTCTCAATCATAGACAGCAGGCTCCATTCTTTAGGGCTCGAGGCAGAAGAGTGTGGTGGAGGGAAGCAGGTCACAGGATGGTCAGACAGCAGAGAGAGACTAAGCTCTCCAAATATAACCCCAGGGACCCACCTCTTCCAGTCACACCCCACCCACCTTCAGTTACCACTCAGTTAGTCCCATCAGGGGATTAATTCACCATTTAGGTTAAGGCTCTCATCACCCAATCATGTCTCCTCTAAACCTTCTTGCATTGTCTCACACATGAGCTTTTAGGGGACAACTCACATCCAAACCATAACACAGGGTATATGCCACCCTTTCCTCATGCCTCATAGATAATATTTACTAAAATATCATTGACTGGCTGGGCACAGTGGCACACGCCTGTAATCTCAGTGGTTGGGGGGCTGAGGCAGGAGGATGGTGAGTTCCAAGCCAACTTCAACAACTTAGTGAGGCCCTAAGCAATTCAGTGAGACCCTGTCTCTAAATAAATATAAGAAAAAGGTCTGGGGTTGTTGCTCAGTAGTTAAGTGCCCCTAGGTTCAATTCCCAGTACCCCCACCCCCCAAAAAATTGTCATTGACTATAAAGTTCTCATTCTAAACACATCTTATCCAATAAGTCTCAAGTCATTCCTCTGAAATTTGAAGCACAGAAGACTCTGTCACCTCTCAAATAAAAAAGGATACGGTAAGAGATTCCCCAGTGTTGCCCATTAAATCTCAGTAAGAGCTGTTTGTGCCATTTGCCTCCATAAACAACCAAGAGGAAATGATCAGTTCTTCCACATAGAGCCATTGTCCACAGAGTCATTTCTGAGAGGGATGAGGATCCAGGGAAAAGAGCGGGGACACTGGAGCCAGACAGAATGCAAATCCCCCCTGAGTCATCCCCCACGGTGTCACCAACCTTTTCAAGCATGATTACTTTTCTACACAGCAGGGGACATAATGATACCTATTTCAAACGACTGTTGGGAAAATTAAGTGACTTAATAAACACAAAATGCCAAACCCAATGTCTCATAATCCAAGCACTTGGTGGATTATTATTACTGAATGAAAGGAAAAACAAAACAAAACATTATTTTCATTTCCTATATGAATACAAAAAAAAAATCATCTACACAATTCCTACAAGGCCACATTTCTACTTGGACTTGCTCCAAGAACTCCCAGGCTACTTATCTATCCTGTGCACCTGCCCTTATTGATAAAGATGATGTTTCCTTTGTTCTATGCACACTCCATGTCCTAAAAATGAGTGAAAGAATAAACAGTTGTGAGGCAGAAAAGAACAGATGTTGGCAACTCTCAACATGAGAATAGCTACCTGGATTTTAATATTTTGGCTGTCTTTATCAAAGGAGCATAAGAGAGAGGACAGTGTGGGGAACAGGATAGGCCCTCCTCCCCTGCTCTTCCCTGGAGGGTGATCCTTAAAGTAGGTGAAGTGATGGATAGGTTAAGTAGGTTGATTTAATCATCCCCAAATATATATATATATATATATAAAAAAATACATCCTAACACACAAATATCTACTATTATTTATTTGTCAATTTAATAAAAAAAGGAATGAATAGGGAAAAAATGAACCAAAAGGGAAACAATATCCAAAGAGATCAAAACCAATGTGCTCAAGTAAGAGGCATAAAAAAATCACATATGAGCAGGATCTGCAATTGAGAGAGCAAATACAAACCACCATTCCTCATGGCTTTTCGCTTAAAACTCAGGGAATAATATGGTGCTTCATCCTTTTTCTGGGTCTTTGATTCTATGCTCCCTGTCTTAATTGCTTACTTCTATACCTTTGACACTCCTTCAACCATAGTTTAGCCTTAAAAGATAAGCTGGTTAGACACACACACACACACACACACACACACACACACACACACTCAGAAAAAAATGAAAACTATTTAATTCTAAATTATTAATGGGGATTTAATATGTGGGTACAATGAGAAATTCAACAAATATTTTTTAAGTGCCCAAGAAAGTCCTACTACTGAGGTAAGAAACTGTTTTAAATTCTTTTGTTTTTTTACAGTAATCAGGGAGGGTTGGAAAACGCATCTCCCCATTCACTCAAATTCGCTTACTAGAAGGCCATTTGGTAAGAGGCTAAAAAATGTCTCCATACTTTGACCCCTTAATGGCAATTTGAGGGCAAATTTTCTAAGGGAGTCATTAAAAATGTATGCAAAAATGTATTTTCAAGGTTTAAAGGCTTTATTTTTATGTGGGACAATTAGAAACAACATAACCAGTTGACAGTAGGGGATTAATTAAATGAGTAATGACTATGAAGAAACATTCATTGGCAATATGATTAAAAGCAGGTAAGGGGCTTATAATAGATTAAGCACAAAGGCAGAATATGAAGCGCTGCAAAGTCCATACATCATTTGAATAAAACAACTGCAGAGATCTTCTTACCTAAATGCAAAGTGTGTGGAACGTTTGAGGAAGAGAAACCATTTTAGCCATTCTTTAGTGTGCTAAGGAGGGCCTATTCCCAAAGAACTAAAGTGTGTGTTAGATGCTTAATCTTATCCAGTCTTTTGGATGTAATCTCTAATAATGTATTCATGGAATTTAGAACACAACATCTATCTGTGCTCTTTCTCCTTATACAGTAAGTGCTGACTGGCTAAAGGCCAAATAGTGAAAGAGACATCACCAACTTCCCTGATGATCAGTGTTTCTTCCCCAAGTTATATTGAACTTATGACCAACAATTTATGTTTTCAGCACCAACCAGTTTACTTTATTTCTTCTTTCCCTTCATTTTCATAAAATAAAGAACAAATGCCTATGAAATTAAAAAGGGTACAAATTAAGCTTATGTAAAGGTGGTGATTCTGACAAGATGGATAAGATGGATCAGTTAGCTGGGAGAGAGCAAGATGACATTCAAGTCAGAAATGTGTGTTTCTGGTTGATATTTAAAGTCAGTTTCTAACTTGTGAAAAGTAATTTGTGTTCTTAGGAGCATTAGCTAAACACAGGGTAGAAATGGAATATTAAAGTCAAGAATCATATTGAAATGTGATCATAACAGTTAAGGTCACTTAATTATTTTGACAGATGAAACTTAATATGGAGAAATGGGTGAAGAGATACAGAACTGGAGAGACCAAGGGAAATAGTAACATGTCACAGAGGTAGGGACTGGACTGTGGGGATATAGCTCCTAGGGATGCAGAAATAGATCAATGAAATTGTAATTATCAGAACTGAGAAGCTCCAAAATGGTCCCCAGGGACCTGGGGCTTAGACTTGTGGGAGGGGCCCTGCTTGACTGGCCCTCCTGCCTTCAGAGATTAGGGGAGACCCCATCAGGCAGAAACCCACACCCCTACAGAGATTAATGACTTTCACTGTGGAAATGTGAGCAGAAGATGGAAACTGACCCTAAGAAATAGAGAACCCCCTGTTTTCTCTGACAGTGGAGCATTGCTGCGGGTCAGGTGCCATCAAAATGAGTAAACACAAAAAGGTACCCTCGGTGGGTACCTATCAAGGAACCCAGTGCAAACTTGGTCAGCTTGTGCAGTCCCAGCTATAGAATCATAAAGCAACTACAGATGAATAGCTTCTGACTTCAATAACAACAGCTTATGCAAAAATAAATGACATGCATATGTATTCAGAGAAAAAATAGACAGCATATATGCTAACATATTAATGGTGAATATTGCTAGACAGAAAGGATGGGGAACAATCTAATACTCTTCGTGCTTTCCTGCAGTTTCAAATTCTACAAAATAATAAGTCAAAACAATTTTCTTACATTATACAAAAGAGCTGACTTCTGATTAAAAGAATGTTAAATGATAGCATCTAACATTCAGCTGTGAAAGCCATTGGTATATTTGTAGGGCTTTTTAGAATGAAATTTCTCATTTATTTACACTAATTTCCCTAATGACATCAAAGAATAAAATCCAAACTCCCGTTTACCCAGCTAAACAATGATTAATGTGCAGCATATGGAAGCATACTGCAAGCGTAATGAATAGCTCTCTCTGTTTGAACCTGGCAATGGTTGTGTGAAACATGGTACCACAGCGCTTAAAGAAGGCAAGTACATCGAAACCAAATGTGAATCAACTGGTTAGAAAAAAAACAGCATTTACAATGAACTAGGGTAAAATAACTGTTGGAGGGAAAATATTCCCTAAAGAACATTAACATTGAACAAAAATAGATAGTACCTTATTCTATATTTGTGGGCTTCATCAGTTTTCCTCAAAGTTTGATGACAGCATTCAGTGTCACCACCACAACCATCATCACCAAAACCATCAACACAGCTATTATTTATTAAGCCCTTACTATTTGCTCAATATGCACTACGATGCTTGCCTGACCATTCCTCACAACAATCCTATAGCATTTGTGCTATTCCATTTTTGAGTTCAGAAAACGGAGTCCCAAGTGGTTTAACTATCTGGCCTAAGATCATATAAGGAGTGAAGGCCAAACCAGGATTCCAAAGGAGCCAAACTCTTAACACATCCATTTTTATCATATGGTATCATATTAATAACTTTAAGGTATTCTATTACAAATCAATTTAAATTCTACTATAATGCTAAATACTTCAAGGTATTACATTAAGCGATTCAAATTTCATTTATGAATTTGGCATTGAGTCACTTTATCTGTATCTTAGATTTGTAAAATAGCTTAAATTTCTAAAATAGAACTGTTTTTCTCCTAATGTGCATCACTTAAATTACAACATGTTAATTATTTACTAGCAATAAAAGTAACAAAGTTTCACCTGTTGATTATACTCTTTCAGAGTGTTAAATGTCCAATTAATTTATTTTAAATAATTAAATCCATTTAAATTTTTAAATTTTCAATTGCTCAGGGAAAGACCTGCCTTGAATGTGTACGACCCCACCTGAAGCTGAAATCCACATCCTGCAGCTTGCTCTCCTATAGTGTGATGGCTGTAGCCAGGGCTGGAATGTCAACATGAGTACTACCAGGCTCGCCTCCCACAGCCATCAAAACCAGTCCCTGAACACCTTTCTGTAACCATGAATATCCATCAACATGTGACGCAGGCTTCAGAAAAGCACTCTGGATTAATCAGAAGAAATTTCTTGTCTGCTGCTATTTAAGAATGAGGCTCCCTCTCTATGGGTAGGTGGGTGTCCACTGAAGGCAAAGGACATCCTGGCACCAGTCCTTGGGTTAAAAGAGAATCCTGTGACAAGACTAGGAAACAAGGCCTAGTACTGTCCATCAAGGGGACACCATACTCTATCCAGTGTCCTCTGTTAAGTCTGGCCTCGAAGAATGTTAGACATGCTTCAATATGGCAGGTGGGTAGGAGGAGTGGCCACACAGAGGCAAGAAGGGGGATAACTGTCCAGGGGAAGTCACTAAACTGAAGATGCATAAACTACTTTGTATGCCACATCCTTTATTTTCACAAAACAATAGAACTGTAGAAGAGAAGGAAATCTAGCTTAATTGTTCAAAGCTGGACTGGGCTATACCACAAGGCAAGCCGGGGGACGCCCTATGTTCCTGAATAGCAGAAAGGTAAAGAGGAGAGCTGAGACTGGTAGTCACACTGGTGACCTACAGAAAGTGTTCAGAAAAAGAATCTTGAAAACCCCAGTCCAGCTGCTGAGCTTCCTGTCCATGCTGGAGCAATTTGCCTTTGATTATTTTAAAAGGATCCGTTGATTGTTTTAATTAGATTGCATTAGAGAGGGATCAGCAAACTACTGCCTGAGAGCTAAGAATGGATTTCACACTTTAACTAGTTAAAAAACAATCAAAAGAATAGCCCATGGCAAGTGGAAGCTTTATGAAATTAGAATTCCAGTGTCCATAAATCTCCTTTTACTGGAACATGGCCAGCCTCATTAGTTTGCATATGGTCTTTTGTTGATCTTATAACAATAGCTTGGTGGTAACAGAGACCATAGCACAAAATCTAAAATACCTACCACCAGGTCCTTTAGAGAAGTTTGCCAACTTCTATGCTAAAATGTCATTTTGTGCTTATTATTAAATATGATTAATCCAGAGTGTTAAAATTTCATTGGCAAATTGCTTCCAGAACATCTGTTAAGTTTCCAAAGTTATCTCTACCAGAAGAATGTAAGATCACTCATTTTAGAAGAACTACCTCAATGTAAGGAAACACAGACCCTAAGCATCTCCTCAAGTGTCCCCTTCCTTGCAAAAGCAGCCCTCTGAGAAAGGAAGACAAGTGGAGATGGCGATTATCTGTTTCCTTTTTTTCTTTTTTCTCAAGTGAAAAAATTCTTCTTTATTTTTGAAAGAGAGTAGAAAATGACTCCCAATAGATTGGTTTTTGGAATTCTTTTTAATTAGTTCATTTTAGTTATACATGATATTAGGGTTCATCTTGACATAATTATGCAAGCATGCTATATAATTTGCTCTAATTCACTCCCCAGGTTTTCCTCTTTCCCTTCCCTCCTCCCTCCCCCTGTTCCCTTTTCTCTACTCTACTGTTCTTTCTAATATTTATTTATAGTTTTTATTTTAAATTAGTGCCTTGTGAAGGTGAAATTCACTGTGGTTTATTCATATAAGTACTTAGGAAAGTTAGGTCAGATTCATTCCACTTTTCTTCCCTTTCCGTGTCCCTCTTCCCTCCCGCTCAGTTGTCTTTTTCTTCTTAGATCATTCCAGTCTCTATAATTCATAAAATGTTTAAAAAGTTCTTCAATCATTATGATTCATTTTGGAAGTGTATGAAAACCTTCTGCTTCTTTTGCTGCTTCTTTCTCTCCTTCCTCCTCTTCCCCTTCCTCTCTTCTCTTTTCTCCTCCTTCTTCTTTCCCTCCTCCTCCTCTGTCTCCCACTCCTTTCTCCTCCTCTACCTCCATCTACTCTCCTTCCTTCCTCTTCTATCTTCCTCCTCTATCTTCCTCTTCCTTACAGTTTTCTGAAGCAGACACAGATGGAATTTCAACCAGGGAATCCCAAACCTCTCCCTGGGCTCCCCATGGCCAGTCAGCTCTCCAGCAGCCAGGGTTGTGAAAGTGATAGGCTGGTTTCCAATGAGCCTCAAGACCCACTGGTTGCTTCCCACTGAGTTGTGATCATGATTGGCAGCTGTACTGTTCCTTATTAAGTTTTTCTGTGATTTCTTGGCTTTAGCAGTGCACCCACACAGCCCCTAAGCACAGAAATGAAAGAGCAGTAAACCATTGCAAAGTTTTGTTTCCCTCCTGTTTTAAGAAAAGAGGTGAGAAGAGGAAGGGAACTCTGGCAACAAGGAGAGAAATTGATTTGTAGAAGAAACATTTGGCCTAGTTTATTAATGACCTATAATTCTTGGGGTTTAGTCCCAACCTAATAATATACTGGACATATGTTGAACATAAATTGTAGTCATTCTAAAAATTGCAGGAATGCAATCACATTATGAATAAGTAATTTGTCACTCTTATTAATGCATCCACCTTTTTTCAATTTATTATTGATAAACTGAGTTCTTTGGTGCTCAGTCACTAGTTATCCAACTAATGAAAATCTAGGACCTTGGCTCAAGGAACACCTTAGTACCTTTGATACCCCAAAGTTTTAATCTTCGATTCAGCTGCTTGATTTTTATTCCTTTTTCTTACTCTTTGAAGGATACCTGTAAGGATCAGACTAGGATTCAGGCATCAGGTGATGCTAAGTTATCACTCTGGACTTCATGCACTCTAGAAATACAAGAGCCCCCCCCCCTTAGCTTCTATCTATTAAAACATAATAGATTCATTTTTTTCCCATAGTGCCAGGTATTGAATGCAGGGGCTCTCTACCACTGAACTACATCCCATTTTGTTTTATTTATATTTTGTTGTTTTGGAGATAAGGTCTTGCTAATTCACCTTGGCTGCCTTTGAATTAGATCCTTCTGCCTCAGACACTCAACTACGGCGAGAACTACTGTGCCTGGCAGAATCAACTTTTGACAAATTCATAGGATTATTGAGAAAACTAATAATGAACTTCTGTTTTCTATATGTTATTCACATGACAAGTTTTAAGGTCATGAATATTCCATGTGGTATTATTTAGGGGAAAAATTTCTCTGAAATTAATGATCAGATTTTAAGTATTGAAATGGGGAATAGCTGGTAACTATTCCCAGTAGATTTGACTTAGTACAGGCAATAAAAATTCTTAGAACCAGCCTAGGTCCTCCTTTCAAACAGGACATCTGGAAGTGTGAACCACCATCTTTGTCCTGGTCTTCCTTCTTTACTCTAGAATATATCACCTTCGAACTAATATCCCATTTTTTTCAGTATTTAGTTTTGTAACATTTTTATTTTTTGTTAAAATGGAAGCTGCATACAAGTAGATACTTCTGTTTATTGTGTTCACCAGTGTATGCCTGGAATTATGACCATGCATATGACACGTATTATTATAACTTTGAATATTTTATTTAACTCCAGTAGATACCAGTAAAAGTCATAAAGAATGAGTTTCCCCTCATTCTTCACTCAAGCCACCCATAATTCTATTTTCCCATGAAGATGTTAACTATTAACAGTTTGATAAAAAATGTTTCCCAGAATATCCTTATTTATTCATTCATTCATCCATCCATTCATTTTTTGGATTTGTCTGAAATATGTGATGGATGGGTCATCAGTTTTCGAACTATTTAACAAAGATTTTTACGATCCAAATTATATGCCAAACACTCTTCTACATGATTTTCTTGACAGTGGCATTGTCTCAGGCAGAACCTGGGGTGGAATGATAGATTGTCACTACTCATGGAGCACATTTGCCTTACGAGGCAAAACTCTGATTCTTGTGACCATGTGGACAGGATGACTGAACTAGTCAGATTGCATACTGTTGCACAGGGCCAGTCTGCCCCCGTAAAAGAATGTAATACAAAGCTCAAATGCAATACTTTGATAAATATCAGAAAAAAAAAAAACCACAACTGCAGTTGAGCTTACCCAGATTGCAGGTCTGTTTCTATATTTGTCAACAACCTTTCAAAGGTAAACCACTCTGGAAAGCAGTATGGAGATTCCTTAGAAAACTCAGAATGGAACCACCTTTTGACCCAGCTATCCCACTCCTTGGCCTATATCCAAAGGACTGAAAATCAGCATACTACAGTGATGCAGCCACATCAATGTTTATGGCAGCCCAATTCACTATAGATAGATTGTGGAACCAACCTAGATGCCCTTCAATAGATGAATGGATAAAGAAACTATGGTATATATACACAATGGAATATTATTCAACCATAAAGAATAATAAAATTATGACATTTGCAGGTAAATGGATGGAGTTGGAAAATATCATGTTAAGTGAAATAAGACAATCCCAAAAAACCAAGGGCCCAATAATTTCTCTGATAAATGGTTGATGACACATAATGTGGGGGGAGGTAAGGGAAGAATGGAGAAAGGATGGATTGTATAGAAGAAAATGAGGGATGCGGAGGGGGTGGAGAAGGAGAGATAATAGAATGAGACAAACATCATTAACCTATGTATATGTATGAATACGCAAATTGTATGATTCTACTTTGTGTACAACCAGAAAAAATAATAGTTGTATTCCATTTGTGTACAATGAACCAAAATAATAAAAAAAAAAATGAAAAAAAAATTCTTTCAAAGGAAACCTGGTCATTGCTGAAGCAGAAGCAAACTTCTGTTGCTGTGACCAAAATATCTGACATAAACAGCAACCTAAAGGAAGAAAAGTTGCTTTGGGCTCACATTTTCAGAGACTTTAGTCCATGGATGGCAGACTCTGATAATTTGGGCCTGACACAAGGAAGAATATCATGGAGAGAGATGGTGTCAGAGGAAAAGCTGCTCAGCTCATAATGATCGAGGACAGACAGACTTGAGTGGTGGGGATATGAGGTCAAGAGAATAATTTTATAAAATGGGCCCACTGTGCTAAGCCCCAGATGCTTTTTTTTTTTTTCCAAGAAGCAATTTACCTACAACCCTGCCTGGCTTAAGTGGACAGGATATATCACATGTCTCAGCAAACTACCTGCTATTTGCAGGAGAAATTCAGGTCTGAGATAGTGTTGAGGTAAGAAGAATACAAGTTACCTTGAGGAGATGGTGCTTTTGTGACCCTTTCATGGAAAAGATCCTGGAATTCAGGGAGATAAAGGTAATTCTCCCTAACCCTGAACTCTGTAAGAACAGGTTCTAATTAGAACCAGTCAGCATCACCAAAGTGTTTTAGCATTGTCATGGCAGTGGGGACTTGAAAGTCTGATGTCATCCTGCTGTCAGTTAAAGGTCAAGATGTGGACCTGGGCAGAATTCTCTGGAAACTTTTCTGGGATCCCCAATAAAACTGGAATGCAAGATAGGCAAACCTCTTTTTTCTCTGAGAGGACCCACTCTTCCTTGAGAGTATTCCCCTTTCCTTTTCTCTTCAACAAACTCATGCCTGTTATTCTGAGCATGTCTGAAATCCTTCTGACTTGATTGTAAGAACTGAGGTTTGAAAGGGGAAACTTCACACTTGCTCAGTTTCTTGGAAGATCCCATCCCTATAACAATGAGAGCCAGAAAGAAGAGAGGCAAAGAGAGGAAAGGGCCAAAGATAAGATACAGTCCCTGAGAACATGGCTTCTATGGCCTACTGTCTCCAACCAGGCCCTTCATGCTCAGAGTTTCCATCACCTCCCAAGAGTCCATTCAAATTATAAATCTATCACAAGGTTCAATCCACTGATGAGGTCACAGCCCTCATGATTCATCATTTTTAAAAGCCCCAGCTCTGAACATTGCTGTGTGAGAGTCTAAGCCTTCAACCTATGAGATGCTGGGGGACATTCCAGATCTAAAACATATCATGGCACAAAATAGACCCTAACAAACTGAGAAAGTCCAGAACTTTATCTTTTTTGGTCTCATTTATTTTTTCAATTTATTCTTGTCCTTTCATGTTCTTTGTCTCTTTGACTTCCTGTCTTCAAATATCTAATTGCCATGGGTTCTGATGGATAAGCCTTTGGCCAGCACCCCCCTGTTTTTAGTGATAGAGGTTCTCTCCCTTTATCATTCTTTCCATAAAAGAGAATTTTTTAATTAATTGATCTTTGCACTCATCATTTCCTAACTCTCATTTCAGATCCACTTTGTTAGATGACTGCCGAAGTTCTTTCCAGTTCTAAATCTCCATGACATTTGCGTGTGACAAATACTAAGTAGATTGTAGAATTCATTACTTTTCTCTAATTTTTTTTTAGCATAACAGCCTGCTTTTTCACTTTGGTGGTATTTTAGAGTCAGTTTGTCTTCAGATTTTCCTCACAGAATCATTTTCAATGACCAGAGGACCAAAAAAATCAGAATGTCTTTGTACCTATTACGTACACACTATAATCACATTAATGGTAGGTGTTAAAAAGCTGAAAGCTTGTGCGTTGCTGTATGTTAGAAGAGGCAAATAGGTAGATGGAAATAATAAGCCCCTTCTCTCTAGATAAGGGCAAGGGAGAGACTGTCAAGGACTCATAAGAGTTGTTTCCTGCTGAGGAAGGACATGGTCTCAGAACCCTGCCACAGAAAAGGAGGCTCTGGGCTGGGGAATCTGAGCAGGTCTTAGTGACCAATTCTCTTAGGACTGGCCTGGGTTCTCCTCAGAAAAAAGCACCTCTAAGGATGAGCTACCAGCATTTTCCTCCACTCTTATTCTTTTCATAGAACACTCAGATGCTAACATATTGTACAATGGTGCTTAGTTATTACATTTATTATCTTCATCTTTCCTGTTACACATTCTACAAGGGCAGGATCATTGTCAGTCAGTTTCACTGATATGTGCCAGTACCTGGAATAATGCCAAGCACATAGCTGTTCTCCAGAAATTTGTGAATGAATGAGTGAGCAAATAAATTTCTTCCTCTACTAGCATCAGAATCTCAAAGTCCCCCGGACCAGGGTGACGCTAATGAGACATATAAGGTTCAAAATTTAAGGAAGCACTCTCTCAGGGACAACTCAGGGACAACTCGGTGCTAACATGCCCCTGAGCATGAGGGTCCTCTTAAATCAGTTACCTAGGCCTCTCACCTACCCTACCCTCATCTTAGCCCTTAGAATCATCCTTGTTAAAAGCAGATTTCTCACTACATATGTATCTTCTGAATCACAATCACTGGGCTAGGGGCATTATGGCCTAGGAATTGCATTGTTAATGAGTTACTCAGTCATTCTCACACAGTTTTGCAGGGAAATCGTTGTTTTAAATTAAGCAGTAGTGCTGAGATAAATTTTTCATTAAACCATCACTGGAAAGTTCCTTCCTCATCTCATTCAAGACCCTTTGCAATCTTTCCGTAGCTTAACTTTTGCTTCTTCTTCCTAAAAACATTCCGATGTGAGTTAACCTAGCCTGTTTCCTGGCCACAGACACGGTTCTAGCACTCCCATGTACGATGCGCCTCCCTTTATGCGACACCATATAACAGGCATTAGCATTATTTTCATTTAGCTATGAGGAAACTGGGGCTCAGAAAGGTTAAATAATTCACCTGAGGCCACAGAACTAGTAACGGCAGACTCAGGACTCAAATCCAGAACAGCCTCCCTGCAGAGACTTGACCTATGCAGACTACTCCTGATATTCTCCATTTTCTCTAAAAGGAAATCCTTTTTTATGCAAATCCCTGATCTTCCCAAGTGTCTTTCTATTTTGCCATTCTCTTTGCCAAAAAGAACTTTTTCAGTCATTCCTCTACCAAAAACCCTTATACTGAATTCACATGCACTCTCCATTATCCAAGTACAGTTCCATTCCTCAAGGAAGCTATCTTCAAATGGTGCCCATCTTCTCTTATGGTTCTATTACTCTGTCTATATTAGGCTTTATTTTTTTGTATTTATTTATTTGTTTTGAATGTTACAATTATTTATTTATTTATTTATTTTTATGGATTGCATTTTGATTCATTGTACACAGATAGAGTACAACTTTGGTACGCATGGTTGTGCTTGATGTAGATTCATACCATTTGTGGCACTACTAGCCAGATGGGGTTAAGTACTTAGGAACAGTAACACTTAAGTCTTTCTCTATTGTCCCCTCCTCTCATTAAAGAACTGCCTTCCTTGCTCCTTGTTTCTGGAGAGGAAGAAAACAGCAAGAAAAGAAAAAGGAAATTCTTGGCTTTTGAACTTTAGTAGTCTAGCATATTCTCCTAGGAAAGAAATTACTTGCAAGGCCTTGAATTTGGAAAAGTGTGATAAATAAAGATCGGGGTTATTCAACTAGGCCCATGTCCCCGACCAAAACTGGATCAAGATTTCCAATTTGGAGGAGGAATTTAGTGGGGGCAAGGAATGAACAGAGATGTCAGGCTCGTGAAAGAAGGGAGTCTATGTCAAGTGAGGATGTGGTCAGTTCAGATCAGTGTGGAGACAGGAGAGCAGAGAGCATCTCTCTGTCAATTCTAGACTGGAGGCCAATGATGCCTTTATTTTTCCTTTATTTCAGGAAAAAAAAAGATTGCTATGAAATAAGAATTTAGGCATATAGACAGAATATTGAGTCTCAAAAGAGAAATGCCCACAAACACTGGAAAGCACAACAAACAACTCCTGGGTAACCCAGCACTCTTGTGCCCCCATTCTTGACCACAGCAGCCAATTGACTGATGAAAAAGCAACATGACCATGAGGTGACCACAAGGATTCTGGAGGACTAGCCCTTCCGTGAGCAAGCACATGGAGACTCTGGCGACCAAGAAATGAACTGAGTCTCATAATAAAAACCAAATACATGCCCCTGGGTGGAGATATGAAATGCTGATGAGACACACAACATAAGAAGTAGCATGATTAGAACAAGTGAGTGTGATCTTCAAGTGCAGGAAAACTGGCATGAAGTTGTGTAACCCTGCCCTGACTCCACCTCTATTACAGCCCCCTTGCTACTATCCTATATATGCTAAAAGCTGGGACCAAGCTCAGGGGACTCACTCTTTCCCTCTGAGATCACCCACACCCCTACTTCTCAGTGTGTTTTACCCCTTTATAACAAATCTCCTACTCTGCTACTCACACCTAATCTGTCCTTAAATTATTTTCTGCAAGATGGAAGAACTGAGTCCCCTCTGCTCCTGGAGACCTCTTCAGACTCCTGTATATTGTTAAATAAAAATAATGGAATGCCACTGTCTTTGACTCAGCTTCCACACTGGGACCCAAATGACCAGACTACAAATCAAAGTAGAGTCATCCATACTAAAGTTCCCATAACACAGTTGAAAATGAGTTGTTATTTGACCTTCCAAGAATCCAGAAGAGAGAGAGACAGCAGTTAAATGTCCCACATGGAATCATTTCATTCACCACCATGATAAATCCTTGCCAGGAAATAAAAAAAAAATGCTTAACTAGTCCTTTTCTTCTTTTAATTATCCCATCCCTCTGTCCCCACCATAGTGGGAGGGGAGCATAACTGTGAAATGACCAATTCTATTTTGGGACTTTGTTTCGACTTTAGTTCCTTTCTATCTAAAAATTAAACTTGTGCTTGGCTCATTCGAACACTTACACTCTCTTTTATGGAATGAAGCCTTGCCCAAGTCGAGAATCAGAAATAAAACCAATTAAGATTCTAAACTAAATTGTTCTAATTTTGCATATTTAAAATTGGTAGGAAGTGCTCTCACATTCTCCAACCCCCCCAACCCTCTCTCAGAGATCTCAGAGATCCAGTACCTTAATCCTGGACTTTTAGCCTGCAGAACTGTGAGGAATAAATGCCTTTTGTTTAAGACAAAAGAAACAACAAAAAAAAACCCCAAAAAAACGGAAGACAGAAAACATGTAGTCACAGAGGGCAACAAAGAGATCAAGCAGGCCATGATTTCTTTGTTCAGAAGTAGCATACACCCAGATGAGGTCTTGAAGATGGCCAGAAATTCTTCCCCAGGCTCATATAACCCTGGAATAGCAGAATGATCTCATGGGTGCTGTAGCAGTTTGGCAAGAAATGAGAAAAACTGAACATGAACTACAGGGATGAAGGACGGTTCAGGGATGTCTTAAAGGGCAATAGAACAAGACAATCAGGGCAGATATCAACCTGGACAGATACGGACCAGTCCATTTATACCCCCACCACCATCTACAACCTGACACCTGAAAATCTGAAAGTCACCCATCTGTGTGTCTGTCCTTCACCTTATACTCAAATGTTTCTCCTGATTATGATCAACTCCCAAGTTCAGGACCTGGCATTGGAAATGCTTACTGGGTATTTGTAAGTTAATAAATAAAAATAAGGAAACCCCACATATGTGGAAATGAATAATTTCGCTAAGAAAACCCTACAATGGCATTAGCAGTCAGTAGTTATCATTAGAGTGACCAATTAGAAAAATTTAAAAGAATCCCCTCCTCCTATCCTAGTTCATTATTCTAATCATAGATGTCTAGTGCAGATCAAAAGTACCTCAGTCCTGAGTGAGTTCTGAAACACAGCAATTATGAACACAGGAGAAAAAGCATATGGGAGACAGAGCCATTTTACTTTGGTTTATAAACATCACAGTCCACTGAGTTCTTCAAAGACTCACAATAGAAGTGACATTTGTTGGGGTCCTGCCAGAGAGGGCTTTTGTGATCTGTTGAAAACGAGCGAAGTTTCCAGCAAGGTCATTTCTTTGGGGAAACACAGATGCTGGATTATCCTTACTTCATGCTAATCTGTATATCAAAAGATGAGAATCCACACACAAATTTTAAAAAATTAGAGTAGACAGCTAGAGTGGAGATTTTAAAGATTAAAGGAAGAAGGAATAGACAGCATAGTGAACTGTTTTTGCTGTCTGACCATCAACATGGTGGGAACATTTTGAGCTGCATACTGGAGTCATTATTGTAGATACCACGCGTATAATCCCAGTGACACTAGGGGCTGAGACAGGAGGATCACAAGTTCAAGGCCAGCCTAGCAACTTAGGGAGACCCTGTCTCAAAATAAAAAGTATAAAAGGCCTGCGGGTGTAAAGCACCCTGTGTTCAGTCCCCAGAACCACGAATAGCAACAAAAAAGACAGCAAAATTAAAAGCCTACTTTTTGAGTTTTCTTTTTTAATAATTAGCCCTCCCAAATCTATAATATGCAGGACACCAGGTCAGCCTTAGGACAATAACAGAAGGCATTAGGTCATTTATGTTTTGAGTGTGTCACCCAACAGTCAATGCTGAGGTTTAATTCTTCAATGTGGCACTGTTGAGAGGTGTCCGAGTCATGGGGGCTCTTATGGTTTGGATGTGAGGTGTCCCCCAAAAGCTCACATGCGAGACAATACAAGAAGGTTCAGAGGAGAAGTGATTGGGTTGTAGAGTCTTAACCCAATCAGTGAATTAATCCCTTAACAGGGATTAACTGAGTGGTAACTGAAGAGGTAGGGTGTGGCTGGAGGAGGTGGGAATTGGGATGTGGCTTTGGGGTAGGTTTTGTATCTGGAGAGCAGAGTCTCCTCTGCTTCCTGATCACCATGATGTGAGCTGCTTCCCTCTGCCATCCTCTCCTGCTGTGATGTTCAGCCTCACCTGGAGCCTGGAGGAATGGAGCCAGCCTTCTATAGATTAAGACTAAGGCCTCTGAAACCATTGTTATAGCCACAGAAAACAGATTGGAATCTTCATGTTCCCCAGGGAGATTCTCCATTGCGATTGGGAGAGTCAGCCCCACCCCAAATCCCAAATCCCCTCCCTATAGCCCACCCCAATCCCAAATCCCCTCCCTGTAGCCCACCCCAACCCCTTCCCCTCCCTATAGCCCCACCCTAATCCCTTCCCGCGCCCTATAAAAGTTGGCAAAGAAAGAATTGGCGCACGATTTCCCCACACCCCGCTTTTAGGGGTAAGGGAGGTCGTCGCTGGTCAGCTAAAATAATAATAATAAAAGGCTTCTTTTGGCTTTACGTGATCGGCTTGGATGACTTTATTTCCTTGGGTACAACACCATGAGTCCCCAAAAAACCTTTTCTCCTCTACATTTGTGCTGGTTAGATCCTTTTAGTCACAGCAGTGAAAAAGCTGACTGAAACAGGGGCACAGCCCTCCTGAGGGACTAAGGCCTTTCTCCAGTGAGTGAGTCCCTGCACTTGAGGGAGTGGGTTGTTACTGCCTGAGGGAGTGTTAGAAGGCAAGCCCACCTCTCATTTCTCTTCCATCTGCCACACTCACTTGCTTTCCTGCTCTCCACCATGGTGCAAGGCCCTCACCAGAAGCCACGCACATGCTGGCCATATGCTTTTAGGTTTTCCAGCCTCCAGAACCAGGATGCCAAGCAAAGCTCCATTCTTCAGTCCCTCAGCCTCACACATTCTGTTACAGTGAGAGAAAGCAAACTAAAACAATTTAACCGACTTTTCTTTAGGCTGGTGGTCTCATGTTGGACCTGAGTCCTTGCCTTCTGCTCACAGGTGTGAGGTGTGCCCCTCGGCTACAGGAAAGGACAGAGGGTGTAAGGAGGTGGGGGAAGGGGGTCATCAGAACCAGCCATTTGTAATTTACTTTAAAATCCAACAACTAATTAAAAGGCTTGCGATGGAAAAACAGCTCTCTCCTTCTCATCCTTCCCCACAGTCCTGTATCCCAAAGACAACGCTTGTAGCCCTTTCAGTTGTTCCTTCTAGTATTTGCCTTCATGGTGTCAATTAACATGATTATATTACAGATACTGATTCCTCATATATAGCTATTGATAGGGGACAGAGAGGAGCAGTGGGGAAAAGAGGTTGAGGGAATAATTCTAAAAACTGGGCCCACTGTGCTGCCCCCCACATACTTTATTTAAAGTATCTGTGTGTGTGTGTGTGTGTGTGTGTGTGTGTGTGTGTGTGTGTTTGTTGTTTACACAGCCTTGCCTGGTTTAAGTTGACAGGATATGCTACATTCTGCAGCAAAGGACCCTTTATCTATGGGAGAAATGCAAGCCCAAAATCCCAGTAAGAAGAATACAAGTTACCTTGGTGGGGGGTTGGGGGAGAACTTTTGTGACCCTGACACTGACCAAATCCCAGGACTCAGGAAGATAAAGATAGTTCCCACTAATCATTAAGTCTGCAATAGGTTTCAATTAGAACCTGTCATCAGGGACCCAAATGACCTAGAGTCAGCATGGACTTGAAAGTAGGGACTTTCAAGTAGGGACTTGAAAGTCTGATGTCATCCTGCTGTCAGTCAAAAGTCAAGTGGTGGGCCTGGGCAGGGCTCTCTGAGAACTTCCCTGGGAGCCCCCAATAAAACAAGGGGCAGTAAGGGCACACTGTCCTTCTCTCTGAAAGGATCTCCTTTGAGAATGTCCCCTTTTCCCTTTTCCTGTCCCTTCTAATGCAGTGATGCCTGTTACTCTGAATGACATGCCTGAAACCTTTTTGGCGTAATCACAAGAATCCGGGTGAAGAGGGGGCATGTGTGCTGCCAGCATCACAGCAGGCTGGTGACCCATAAACCACAGCCACTGCTTGCTACGACGGAAGATGAAGATGACATTCTGTTTTATCACCAAACACTCTGGCACCCTCACTTATTTAACCTACCTCTTCTTTTTGCTAGAATTTCATCTTGTTTTTAATTAAATCTGTAGGTATCTGTAGTTTTTTAATCATTACAGTGTCTGTGTAAATAATGTTCATGACTAAGCCAACTCGGTACAATCATTTCAATTATATTCCATTTCAAACCTTCATTTTTTCCTGATGTTAATGGCCTCTTTTATTTTTTAAATGTTTAGGTTTCTTTGAAATATGGCTAAGTTTTCACCCTCTAATTTTCCACCTCTAGGAGAATGGCCTTGGCTGGGACACCTGGGTAAGATGACTCTCCTGCCCTCTCTCTCTCCAGCAGGTGATCCTGGGTATGTCACAGCAATTACCATAGCACATTATTTTTGAGTGACTTTAAAGATTATGTGAAAAAAAATCACTTCAGGAATTACAACCTCTTTCAATAATGGGCTCCAAAACACAAAGCAGAGGAATTACTATGGTTCTCCTTTAGCATAGTAGGTTATCTATTGATTAAAACAATTTATATTTGAAAATGACTAGAAGTGTAAAAACTTCTCAACACATAAAAATGATTAATGGTTTATTAACCTGATTTGATTATCACACATTGTATCTGTATTATGAATTGCCATAATGTAACCCATAAAAATATACAAATGTTATGTTTCAAAGAATTTTCAAAATAAATACAGGGCTGGAAGCTAGGTATAGTGGTACATGCCTCCAATTTCAGCAATTCAGAAGTCTAAAGCAGGAAGACTGCAAGCTTGAGACCAGTCTTGGCCACTTAGTAAGACCCCACCTCAAAATGAAAAATATGAAAAGTGCTAGGAATGAAGCTCAATGATAAAGTGTGCTGGGTTCAGTCACTAGTACAAGAGAAAAAAAGGTGGGGATGAGTCCAGGATTCTAAATCAATGGAACAGCACTTCCCTAGTGTGCATAGGGTTTAATCCCTAACAGCACAAAATAATAAATAAATGAGTAGGAAGAAAAAATAAAGAAACAAAACTCCGACTTATAACTTCAGTTCCAAGTCAAGAGCAAAAAGAATTATAAGGGTACAAGTATTTTTCCTAGCCCCTGCATGTGTTTCATTTGCTACCAGCTCACTGACCAAGGTAAGTATTATTGTCAAATTCATAATCCAGAGTCAGGAAAACAAACTTTCATCCTTAAGTGGGAAAAACTATAAAGTCATGCTGCAAATGGGCACAGATACCAGAAGGGACAAGGAACCAGGACTATTAATCTAATCAATCTACACAGTCACATAAAGTAGGAGACAATACATGATCAGGTTGGTTTCTAGATTTTCTGGCTGGTTCTCTTTATCTGGTAGCTCTACTCCAGTGCCAATATTCCAGTCTTCATTACTACAGCTTTGTAATAAGATTGTGATATAATGTTAAGTGTTCTAGATTTTTGTTCTTTCCTTGACTATTCTTGGTTCTTTGCATTTGCATGTAAATTTTAGCATCTGTGTCTACTTACACAAACACATATTCTGGGATTTTGATTGGACTGCAGCGATCAGACAAGATTCAACTTCACCTCAGTCCTGTGCTCCTGGAAAACAGAAAGGGTCAAGAATCCCCTCCCACCCCATTGTTTTCTGAGAATAAGCTCACTGCAGAGAACCAGCCTTCCTCCTTTGACTTAGACAAGACCTCCAGATGCCTCCCTTGCTTACTTATCAAATTCAGAGAGATATCCTCCAGATTATTATATTGGCTTATAAAAAAATAGGTTACCTAATTGTACTAACTAGCTAATGTAGATAAACCATCTGATGACTCTCCAAGTCCCTTGAACTTTGACTTGCCCCTAAAGTTAAATAAGCATTAGGATGCAGAATGAAGGGACCCTCCTAAGAATTAGCAGACTGCAACAAAAAATATTCCCTGAACAATGATCTGATCGCACCACATTGCTTCCTTTACTGACACTCATTCCCCAAATCTGGTCTTTTCTGACCTTCTTTACTCATCACTATAACAGAAAACCCTGACTTTGAGATGGATACAGAGCATATGGTCATGGATTTCAGCCCATTGCAACCTTCTCCTTATTTAACAATCCATTTAAATAAAGATACTTCTACCTAAATTTGGATTTGTCTTTGGATTTGAAAGATCATCTATGGGTCAATTTGAGAAATAATATTTTTACAATATCAAAATTTTCACTTCATGAACATAGTATAGCCTTTCACTTATTTAATTCTTCCTTATTTTCCTCCAGTATAATGTTCTCTACTTGTCAGCACTGAGATCATGTGCTTCTTTGCTTAGTTGTGTTCCTAATTGTAGAATTTTCTTAAAAAGCTCATATTTTAAAAGTTCATTTTCTAAATGTTCAGAACTGGAATACATCTTACCATGTATTTAATGACCTTATTAAAATAGCTTACTTATTATAAGAATTTGTCTACAGATTCATTTTTGCTTTCATTCACACAATCGTGGTGTGAATAATGACAAATTTATTTATTCCTTTCTAGTTCTAATGCCTTTTGTAAAGCTCGCGAAAGGCAGCGGCCAGTGGCCAAAAGGAGTAAGCTCTCCAGGCGGGTTCACCAGAGTCAGACAAAAGTAGTAGTTTCATTTTATTAGAGTCTGTGTCCTGGACGAAATCTCCAGCCTCCTGGGGTGAAAGTCGGGGTGGGAGAGCCAGAAGAAATCGCACGTGGCTTTGGCTGCTCAGGGTTTTTATGCAGGGGAAGGGGTCAAGGGTCCTGCCCAGGAAAAGGTGGACCCAAAGTAGACGTCAGGGTCAGCAGGTCTACCTCATTGGTCACTTCTGGCACAGTGTGTTGCTAGGTGACCATGCTCCCTCCCCCTGCAGCCGCCCAATTCGATCTGACACCTTTTACTTCATTTTACTGCTTTATTGCACTGGTAGGATCAGCAGGACAGTGTTCAAATGCAACAGTGAGAGCAGCCACCTTTATTTCATTCCAATCTCAAGATAAAAGCATTCAACAGTTTACCACTAAGTATTATATTTGCTATTGCTTCTTTGTGGGCTTTGAATATATTTCTAATCAGACTAAAAATAATCTACAGAAGTTTTCTAAGGATTTATCCATTAGTAGCAAATATTCTTTTGACTGGACTGATTTGTGGAGTGAAAATTGAGGCACAACACCCTTAAGTGTCTCTAAAGAATATGTGACCAAGAAGTTATTTCAGTGATGATGCCTTCTAACTACAGTTCAAAGACAAATACTGTGAATACTTCCCTCAAGAAGAATGCATTTCCACAGTATTTCACACATTTGTAAGTTTCTCCAAATATAGCATCACGTGAATGAGTTGGAAAACCTGTAAGTTTAAATGTACCCACTACAGAGGGGAGAAGAAAATATATCCTAAAATCTGTGTGAAAGGTTATTTGTGAAGATGCTTTAGAGCCTTATTCTATGCACATCATTTAACCTAAGACATATTCTTAGAAGTGATATTTTAAAATACCAAATCCAGTATAACTATATATTACAGTAAGGTTTATTGAGTCATTTTTAATAGTAAAAAAGAAAAAAAATGAACAAATACATAATAATAGAAGAATGGATAAATACTTATGGTACAACCATATGATAGGATTTTATGTAGCCATGAAAATAAAAAAATTAGGGGCTGAGGTTGTGGTAGAGTGCTCACCTAGCTTGCATGGGGCCCTGGTTTCGATCCTCAGCCCACATAAAAAAATTGAATAAAGTGTCCACGTACAAGTAAAAAATAATCAAAAAAAAAAAGAAAAATTACATACAATTCTATTTATTGTTATCAAGTATTGTATTGATATGTTAGATTAGATTTTTAAGGAAAACCCAATTGGCCCAGATGGTATGAATCATTTTCATTAAAAATCTACATTTATATATGCATAAAGTATAAACACAGAATGTTTATCGGTAACAGTTAATAGATTTTATAAAATATCTATAACACATATGCTTTTATGAGTGTCAAAAGTAACACCAGAAGGAAGCAAGATGATAGAAAGAAATAATATTTTCATTCACATAAAAATGGCCATTTTTTTCTATTTTGATTCTGAAAGATTACTGTTTATTAATCTAAGGCTAAGTTTTGGTCTTGATTGTCATATTCCTTTCCGAAAAGAATTATTGAGTATTGTACCCTTTGGGGAAAAAATTAGTATGAAATTTTAGGCACTGTTAGAAACTCAATAGCATATATTGGCAATCATTAATAAATTCAATAAATTGTGGGCTCTGATCTCTAATGTATCATCGAAGTAACATAATACAAATTACCACTTGCTAAACATGCATCTGCCTGATAAGAACTTGCACATATTAGCTGTTACCATCACCCTGTAGAAGAGGAAAATTAAGGTTCTATGGGCAACATTTACCATTTACATATTAATAAAATTACAGTAATAAATTCACTGAGAACATTGATAACATGCATAGCAAGTCAAAGAATATCAACCTGAGATGTATATGTTTAAAGACATAACTATCATTTATAAAAGGGGTTTTCTCTGACTACTTTTATATTCATCTAATCCTGGCTTGAAAGTACAAGGAGGTAAGATTTTCACATGCCAGTAACTCAGTGCCATGACAATTGGACAGGTCAAACTATTTCTTTATACACCTTTTCTCTCCACACTGATGCTCTAAAGCATTGATAAAATTGAATGCTCTTTAGTTACAATTTAGACAAAGAGTATGTAATTTATGCTAATCCCTCTAAGTGATAAAAAAAAATCGCTTTTCTCTCTGTGTTGTCAAGTTGCTCAATGCTCTGCATTGAACAAATAGTCAATATTTTAAAGACTACCCTGCCAAACTGACAGACAGTGACAAAATCAGATCACTGATCTCCTGGACCTGGGAGAAGAAGCTGGGAAAAGGGTATTAGCATGCAAAAGGGCTGAAAGGTTCTTTTGGGGCTCTGGAAAAGTTCTACCTTGATGGTGATGTTGATAGTCCCATGTGTGTGTACATCTGTCAAAAGCAGTTGAATTGTACACTTTAAATAGATGCATTGCACATAAATTATGTCTTAATCAACTTGATTAAATAAACAAACAACTCTCTAGATAATTGGTGTCTCGTAACCTCAGGAGAACTGCATGATCAAGGAGCAACTCCACTTGCTGCACCTATGTTAATTAAAATTTGTATTTGCAATTTCTTGAGCTCAGAAGATAAACCCAAATCCAGTTTTCAGTCATTCAAGGTATATTCCATTTAAAATATCTTCGAAATTTAGGAAAAAAATTTCCTTGAATTCATTTATTTTTAGAGCTGTCATTCTATTTGTCAAATATGCTACAAACATTTATTTGCACATATATTAAGGGAAAAATAGTCCCTCTGTCCCTTTAAAAGGCTTGTCCCTGACGATTTGTCACCCTGTAATTATTTAAAACTGAAGGCAAATAAACAAAAAGGGGGATACATATTGAAGGAGAGAGAACATTTTTGCAGTTCAAAAACTGACAATTTGTCAACATTTTTTTTTTTTTTTTTTTTTTTTTTGCAACTGGGGACTGAACTCAGGGGCACTTGGCCACTGAGCCACATCCCCAGCCCTATTTTGTATTTTATTTAGAGACAGAGTCTCACTGAGATGCTTAGGGTCTTGCTAAGTTGCTGAGGCTGGTTTTGAACTCATGATCCTCCTGCCTCAGCCTCCCAAGCTGCTGGGATTATAGGCATGCGCCATTGCGCCCAGCTTGGCAACATTTTTAAAGACATGATCAAAACATATTTCTAAAATCTTTTGGCATCTAATATAGAAGATAATGGAGGATAAAGAAAACCCTCAGATGACCAGAGTTCTATGAAACTAGTCAGAGTAGTGGTTATTTCATACTGCAGGTAAGTATTCCTGAATCTTGAAGGGTAGACATATGGCGCTCACTGTCTGCACAAAAAAGTAAACAAAGCAGCATATCCCATTTTCTCTAAAATTCAAAAAAAAATCACAAATACCTAATGCCTAGAACTAGATTGAAATTTGGATGTCAAAATGGAGTAGAGCTTGCTATGGGATAAATAGAATGAAATGTCTTTTCTTTGTCTTGCCAAGATTCTTTATTTTATGCATATATTTTTTTTAAATTGACATAAGGTTTTCTTGGAGGTGTCCCTAACCTATGTTTTCCTCATTCATCATATTCATACATAGTACTATTTTATATTTACATATTTATATGTACTACTATTTTAGTAAATCATTTAAGTAAATAATTCTATGTACTTTATACTTGGAATAGACTATCCTAGTAAACTATAAAGCATAGACCATTTTGCCTGACTTGGGTTGATAAAAAATGAGAATATACTATGTCATTCCAAGTTTATGAATTCAGTACCTTCAGCCACACTGCCACCAAGCTCTGAACCCATCACCACCAACAAATGGTGTATGAACCAAGTTTCACATTCTACCACACACGTGCTAAACCAAGATAAATTAAAAGAATTGCACACAACTTTCTGAATGTCATTACTTTGGCATGTGGCAGTAAGTCTACTTGTATCATCCCAGTCAGGCAACTTCTTTTAACTTACTCCAAAAAAGTAAGATAAATGACTCACTGAAAAATAGCCATTTGAATGCTTATTTGGTAAGAATCTGTCTACTTGAGATGAGCAAACATCTATTACAAATCTTTACTATTCAAATTAATTGAGGGCAGAGCAATTTTGTATCCTTTAAAACATAATCTCATTTACTTTCTTCATTATTGATTAGTACCATCAAAATTATATTAATTGACCTTCACAGGAAGTCTAAATAACAGCATATCTTTCTAAGCCCATGACTTCCAAGCAAATTTATTTGTAGTAGATTTCCATTTGTCTTTCACGCACAAGTAGTTACTGACTTGCTATTTATTTTTTCAAAAGATAAATTAGAACCAGGAACTCCTTGCTGCATTTTATTTTCTACTCTGTCATATTCTTTTAGAATGATACATTTTCCTACATTAATTATTACATCTTTGGATAATATTCTTTTCAGTAGGAAAAGTAAAAGACGAGATTGATGAAAACTGGCTCTTACTACAGAACACAAAATTATGTGGATGTTAAAAACCTAGTGTAGTTGGTGATTTGGGAGACATCAAGATACATCAAATGCTGGGCACTGTGGCACACATATGCACTGTAACCCCAGTGACAGGCTGAGGCAGGGGGATCGCAAGTTCTAGGCCAGGCTTGGCAACTTAACCTGACCCTTGGCAACTAAGCAAGACTTTATCCAAAGGAAGGAAGAAGGAAGGAAGGAAGGGAGGGAGGAGAGGAGGGAGGGAGGGAGGGGTTGGGGATTTAGCACTCTAGGGTTCAATTCTCAATACCTCCAAAAAATGCATCAAATATATTTTTTTCTGACTAGAGTATGATCACAAAACCATTGTCAACTAAATTTATAAAGATTTTCCTCTATTTCACCAGTTAGGTTTTTTTACTACTTACTACTTATTTTACTACCACTTTTTCTACCATTCAGAATTCATTGACATACATAGTAAGCCCTTAACGGATATCTGTGTACCAGGAAAATTCAAGATTATATGGCTAATAAGTATTTGGTGTCTAAATCTAAATACAATTTACCTTAAGTATTCTTAGTTTTATGGGCTCTTTCTCCCAATTACCCACCAAATCAAATCTGGGTTGCCAATTAAGTTGGTATTGTTGAAAGGTTGGAGTGTCTCTTCGGGTTACTTTAAACTTTGGCTTCATTTCATATATCCTTCCTTAACTAAATCCTTCCCTGGACTCATCTCTCTCCCAGTATTCATGCTCACCTGATCACCTTCTGATCTTTTCAATTCTTAATCTCAAACACCTCACAAAAGACATGTTCTAGAGTTGATTTTCAGCTGTACCTCATCATCACTCTGCATATTCTCCCCATAAGAGCTACCTTATCCTCATAAGGTAACTATCTTTCTGGAACTTCCGATGAGAAAACATGAACGTGTCTTTAGTATCTTTTTCCTACCACTTACATATACCATTACAAAGTTCCCTCCATGGTTTCTTCAAAAGCCTGAGGTCTTACTCTCTCCCCAACCACTGGAAGTACCAGATCCCCATGTTATGCTGCCCTTGAAAGTAACGATACTCTTGAAACCCCAAGAGTTAATATTTTGAATAACATTTTTTAGTTTATGTCTCACAGTTGAAATTATTGCAAAATTGCCAACAAAAGCCATTGGGAAAAATCCAAGTAGATCAACAAGGCAAGTCAAATGATATGAGCTCAGCCTAGAAAATTTTACCTGTAAATATAGGAAACCATAACTGTAGGAATTTTTGTAAGACCAAGTATTTTGAGACTGTTGTCATTGGAACATCCATCCTTCTTGGTTTATAGAATGAATTGAGTATGTGCTTAACAAGTGGGAAAATTAGATTAGTAGGGGAATCCAGTCAGAACAGGACAACTGCCTGAGCAACATAACCATGTCTTCACTGTTTAATAAAATAACTTTACCCAGATTAATCTCCAATGCTGCTGGTCCAGAATCTTTTAATTCCTCTGCCATGGCCATCCTAGTCATCTACCATCCACATATTCACCCATTCACATGGGATGCCCTTCCTCTGTTCTTGGGTTTTCTCATTGCCTGTGACAGCCTCCTTCAGGATACTTTCCTGGAGTTAATACAACACAGAGATTATAAGCTGGAGTTTTTCAACTTGACTGTCTTCAAGAGTTGACCTACACATGTGGTATTGGGCACGTAAGTGAAATTTCTGAGCTTCTGAAACTTCAACAACAGAAAAAGGAGAAATGCTTCTGTTCCCTAGGTTTCTCTGAGTATCCCAGGACACTACTCCTGTGAAATGTTGAGCACTGAGCCTGACAGAGAATACAGGTTCAGTACATGCTCAGTCATTATTATTAGCATTATTGTTCTCCGGATCTTGGAGTGCTTTGTTCCCCCTTTTGGCCCTCCTATAAATTGCTGTAATACATTGTGTTAGTCAGTTTTTTGTTACTGTAACAAATACTTGAGATAAATCAACTTTAAAAGAGGAAAAGTTCATTGTCCGTCACAGTTTTAGAAGTTTTAGTTGATGTTTGGCTCATCCTGTTGCTCTGTTGCTTTGGGCAAGTGGTGTAGCAGCACATCATGGCAGGGAGAACCTGGCAGAGCAAAGTCCTCTACCTCATGGCAGTCAAGAAATCAAAGAGCAAGACAGAAGGACTAGGGGTCTCCATATGCCACCAATGACCTAACTTCCTCCCACAAGACCTCACCTTTAATATAAAGGTTCCACCACCTCCCAATTGTGCCGCAGGCTGGGGACCAAGCCTTTAGCACAAGGGCCTTTGGGAACCTTCCAAATCTAAACCATCAAAATTGCAAAATATCTCAATCTGCAAATCAAGCATTGCCAGGATGCTAGTTTCCTTTTGTACACAGAGTTTGCTTTGCCAGCTAGATTTAAAGTTTTAAGGGAAAAAACCATGTCCTCAATTCTTTGTTCTTCCTCTTAATCATTATATTAGTGCTTTAGTAATCACCATCACTCCACCATTTTTTCATGACTTCTATGCTTACATTAGGCACATGCTTATCATTCAATATACATTTTATGAAAGTAATCAGCATTTTCCATTTAGAGATAAAGAAAGAAAACCATAATGGATTTTAAAACAGAGAGCAATGCACGGAATAGTGGCTAGCACACTGTCACCTGCCCAGAGCCCAAAATGAAATAGCATGGCCCAACATGCATCCCATCACAAGCCGGTGTGGGACAGCCTGCTTTGTGAGAGCACTATGCTGATATGACGGCTACAAAGAGAAGCAGGATGTGGGCCCTGACTTGCAGAAGTTTATAATTTGATTTGGTCAAGCCAAACATTAATCTACTAACAAGACTGTTCTGATTATTGCCATCTCAGACTCCTGATGCTTTGGAAGCACAGAGCAAGAGAAGTTTGAGGGGATGAATGGACATTCACCAAACATTCCAGAGAGAAGGAAGAGTGTGTGCAGTGGGAAGGGTAGGGTGAGGAGGGCCCCAAGAATGTGATTTAGAGATGCATTCACAAATCCCATGGGAAACATCTGGGGACCCATAGTGCCAAGTCCAAAGAAGGAAGAGAATCAAGCGAAGTGTCTACATTCTCTGCAAAGACATCTGGACTTTCCTTCATGACAGGATGTCCCAAAATAGTTTTAAGGAGCTAACGATAGGTAGTAAGGATCAAGAGGGAAAGCAGTAACATGATGAGATTTTATTTTAGAAGTAAGCATTTTAGGGCCGTTTGGAAACCAGATTGCAAGGGACAACATTGGGGTGTGTTGTATTAGTTCAGGAAAGAGATGCATCAGAGGGCAGTGGGGAGGAAGAGGATGAGATGGCTAAAAGCAGTATGCAGGAGTTAGAAATACTGGATAAGATCACCAAGTGACTATGAGTTATGTGGGAGAATCTAGGAAGAGACCAGTTGTTTGACTTGGAATATATCTTCTCTCAGGAGCATAGTCTAATTTCGTGGTTATTGTGGAGAAGGATTGACAGAACTTGAGCAAACCAAGGGTACCAGCTGCCTCAATATCATCTCTGTACTTTGCCCTTGGGAACCTATATGAAAAAAAATGCTATCTTTAAAACAGATCACAAAGTTTACCCAGGACTCTAAAATAGCATGACATGGACAGTCCAATGTGATACAGTCCCTTCCAAAATACCTCTTTTTTTTCATTGTTTTCATAAGTAAATTTTATTTTATTCTTTTAATTTTATTTTGTTTTTTATTTTTACAGACTGCATTTTGATTCATTGTCCACAAATGGGGTACAACTTTTTGTTTCTATGGTTGTGCACGATGTAGATTCACACCATTCATGTAATCATACATGTACATCATTACCCTGCCAGTACTTCTCACTGTCTCTGTCCTCTTTCCCACAGGTCACAGGCTTCAGACACAACAACCAGCTTCAGTTGCTTAAACGACAGGACTAGTTCCTCCAGTGCAAAGCCCTTGCCTTCAAATTCCTTGCTCTAGCTCTTAACTCAAAGGTCACCTTCCCAGACTGCCTTCTGCAATCACCTATCCCAAGAAGGCCTTCCCTGCTACCAATGCATTACCCACTTCAATTTATAGCCCTTATCTCTATCAGCGACTCTCCTATTTAATTTCTCTTTGGTTGTGTCTCTTAATTAGAATGCCAGCCCCTTGAGAACTGATACTCTTTCTGCTGCATTCACTGCAGTACCATGATCACAGTGCCTTGCACATAATAGGCACTCAATAAATACTGAAAGACTGAACTGTTTTAGCTGTCCATAATATAGCTCTATGTACTTGACAATGCGCTTTCAAATCTACTCAGCTCCTGATGTAAATTCGGTAAGAATAATTAGGTCCATAACTGTGCAAAAGAAAAACTGGAATTAGACAAAGTTTCCTAATGTAATGAAGTCAAGTTACTTAACATAATTGCAGGTATAATACATAGGACTTAATTTTCCATATGATTGATCATGGCTAAAAAAACTATTTACTATATTTTTTAAATTTACTATCAAAGGGATAAGGACTAAAGGTCAATTTAACTACAAAAGAAGTTATTAGTTCATTATTATAAAGCAAAGGAAATAAATTTAAGTATTTAACATGATTTGGGGAATCTGAGGATTTCACTAAGGTTTTTCTGCAGCAAAGTGAGTTTTTAAAAGGGCACTAAAATCAAAGAAATAAAAAATGAATCTATGCATGAGAGTCACAATGTATAAAGACATTAATCTGTGTATGTTGACAAACACAAAGGCTATGTCCTTACTGAGTTTATTTTTCCACTTTTCACTGGATATAACAGTGTTTAGCAAAATGAAAATGATCTTCCTCTTCAGTTTAATTCCTTTCAGTTGAAAGCAACTTCTTACTTGCTTCGTTCATTGAGCACTGTCAGGAAAAGAAATGGCATTAATTTCAGGGTCTATGTGTGTACACGCAAACAAGTGCTCAGCACCATAGTGATCATCAAGATCCTGCAAAGAAGCTTAGCAAAAAAATTTTTAAAATTACTTTAAACTACAGGCCAGGAGATGATCTTTCCAGTAAGTGTGTATGGTTCTCTTTTGCCCATTCATTTTTATTTTATATAATGAAGTAGGTTATAATCAAGCAGTAGCACTGAAACTTTCAGAAATCTATTCACATTGGCTAAATTTCTTCTAGCATTCAAAACTTTCAGGGTTTATTACTGTTCTTTCCTATTTTGCTTAATATTGATTTGCCTATGTCAGAGTTTCTAAAACTTTAATGGGATATTGAACTCAGGTAAACAGGACCCAAATCATGTTAACCTATGGGTTAGGAAGTCTTTTACTGATTAACTCATGCTGAATTTGGTGAGTTCAGGGTGATTTTACTCACCATACTCTGATGTATAAATATTTTCAGGATAGTTTATCATGCTCAATCTCTCATGTCTATGCTATCAGTAATATGTATTAGGTTAAAATTAAAAGTACATAAACACTGGGTGCAGTGGTACATGCCTATAATCCCAGCAGTTTGGGAGGCTGAGACAGGAGGATCACCAGTTCAAAGCCAGCCTCACCAACAGCGAGGCACTAAACAACTCAGTGACTTTGTCTCTAAATAAAATGCAAAATAGGGCTGGGAATGTGGCTCAGTGCCTGAGTGCCCCTGGGTTCAATCCCCAGTACCAAAAAAAAAAAAAAAAAAAAAGTATACAAATACATGCTAAAATTGCTATTCAAAAATTTAATGAATTATTTATAATAAGATTTCCCTTACAAGTGTTCATGCTTCCCAGGATTCGTAAATGTTTAACCAGAAATAAGAAGCAGACAGGATTACTCGGAGAAAGAAATGAATGTCACAAAATCCCCCTTCCGATCAAAAGGTGTTTTTCCATAAGCCTTAAAATGATTCTATTTGATAGAAAATTTTAATGGTAATATTTCATTTAAGAGGTATTTTATATGCAGTTCATCAGGTCAGAGAATTGAGAGCTGAATGAAGCCCCGAGGGTCATTAGACCCGATCTCCTTACTTTATTAATGAGGAAAAGGAGAAGTAGAGAGGTTTAGGAATTGGCCAAGATCATAGTTAATAAATGGCAAGGTCATGATTAAAATGAATACTTCTCTACTGCATGGTTGAGAACAGGCATTGGGCACCAAAGAAAGAACGGGAGTGAACAATCTGCCTTCACTGTTCTTGTTGAACTTGAACTTATTCCCCATTGCTAAGCCTCAGTTTCCTCACCCATGCAATACAGACCAAACTGAACCTGCCTCAAGGGATTGGCTGCTTATGGATGGGATTTACTAACGTCTGTCATTTACCATCATCTTTAACCTATCAAAGCCACTTCCCACTGACCTGTCCATGGGTCATTGCCTTTAATGCATGACTTGGGTACAAGAATATCCCAATCTCCCTCTAAATCATAGCTAATTTGAAAGAATTTTTCCCTTTATTCGAAATAATTTTAGGCTTACAGAAGAGTTGTAAGAGTAACACAATATGCTACTACATAACTGTCACTCCTCCTTAATGTTAACACCTCCCATAACTATATTATATTTAACAAAACCAAGAAATTAACATGGGAGTAATGATTTAAATTGCAATGTTAGCTTTAATTACAGAATTTATTTGGATTTCCCTAGTGTATCTACTTATTTCCTTTTTGTGTTCCAGGATTCAATCGGTGATACTACTTTTTATCTAATATGACCCAAGTCTTTAATTATGTCTTATCATAATCCAATTAAGAATGCTGCTATTTATATATGTTGGCCAAAATAAGAGTGCTCACAGGTATGCAGAGAACATTTTGGAAAAAGAAATTTGTATCCAAGCAGAACTGATGTAGATGGATCCAATTCATCCCTAATAATAAAAGCCATGGGTTTGCATTGACCAACCCACCAGGAGTGGAAAGGGAAGTATCATTAGTTTTTCGAGGGCTTACTCAGTGTGACACAGATGCTGTGCTCTGTGTGTGAAGTCTTGAAATATTAACTTTAAAAGGACAGAAAAAGAAACTTTGATTAACATGTTTGGTACCTAGTTTCCTCCTGGGGGAATTACACATTTCTATTCTAATGCCCCAGTCACAAAGATACAACCTCCAAATTAAGAAGAAAGAGAAAAATCCTGCCAACAGAAATCAGACAGAACCTAAGACAGGCCATTCATTCACACAGGAAATACAAAGTTGGTCCCCTGCTTGTAAATGACCTAGTAGGGTACCTAATGGATGGTATCTGGCAACATTTTATGAATGCCCACCTTCTTTCAAGTACTAATTCCAAGCACTACAAAGAGAAGCACTTGTGGAGGACTATGGAAACGCATCAATTTCTTCTCTTGCAAAAGCCACTGTGGGGATTTGAGGGGAGATGGCATGTGATTATAGCCTGGAGCCCAGCCAGGGCCAAAGGATAATGGGGTGACAGTCGCTGCCTGTGTTAATGAATGACTGTCCTGTTTTGATGGATGTTTCCTTGTCCCGCCTCCTAATTAGTTTCACCTGGCACTACATTGCCACTAGAGAGGAGGAAAAAAAAAAAGAAAAGAAAAAGAACAAACAACAAATTGGCTTTCTGGTACCACTTGATTATCAGAAGTTGCAGGGAGAGGTCACTGATGAGAACTAATTCTGGAAATTCTGATCATCGCAAAAGCCATTCTGCTGGGGAAGGTGCTGAGGAGTGGCTCATCGCATTGCCTTCCAGCCTTTCCTTCTGGGGCATGAACCCACGTGATGATGTTGACTGAGCACTTGGATGTTCAGACACTCTGACAAAGGCTTTTGATTTTTATCAGGTTCAAAATGTACTCATAAAACTCGAGTGGAAAAAAGTAATAAATAATTCTATTTTTATATTTCAAAAATGGCCTCACCCTCTTTTTATTTTCCAACCCCAAGAATGGTATAAAATCTTAGTTACATAAGAGAAATTAAACGTACTTCCAGTTAGAAACTTAATTCTTTTAAGTTCCTCACCCATACAACACAGACCAATCTGTGCCTTGTTGGATGCTCAGTGTCTGTGACCACGTTCTTCAGAGACAGTTCATTTAAAAGGTCAAGTCTCCAGGAATTCTCTGAGTCTTTCTTTAGCCCCTGCCTGAGCTGCTGCTTCTCTAGAGGCAACTTAGAAAGCTATTGGAATCCACCAATTCACCCATGGGGAACTTGTCAGCTGATACTTCTATCCATCTGTAGCATCTGAAATACTGGGATCTGATCAAATCATCTCACACCTCTGCCCAGCACCTCCACAGCTCTTCATTTAATTCAGAATAAAACCTACAGAAGGCATCTTATGGTGAGATGAAGCAAATGTGCCAGTTCAGTTCCCTCTTCCTCTTCTTACAAAGCCTAACTAATGCCATTGTGGTGACTCCACACCCATGCTTGCATCTAATCCTAATCACCTTCCAAAAGACTACCTACAAGGGTCACTAATATATTAATTTGACGATTTTCTGATACATGAACTTCTGGGAAACCCATTCAAACCATTCCAATGAGTGTTCAGTGATTTGCAAAGGTTCAAACAATGAAAACTGTTGTCTTTGTATGCCAAGGGAGACAAGAATTTGCAAAATGTGTGATTATGTAAAGAAGAAAATGCAACCAGAAAACCACATACCAACTAGCAAGGATCAGAGCACACTGGGCTGAGTAAGGTAAGAAGGCAGAAGACTCAGCAAGACTTGAGCCTTTTCCTGTAAACAAATCTCCTTCCAGGAGGCCCTTTCATTTTTCAAGTGGTCAAAGCAGCAGCTGGTTGCAGATAATCAAGGAGCCTGGGGGCAATTAGTTTTAGTGTTTTGACAATGAGAAAGTGGGGAAGCCTCAGCTCTTAGGCACTGTTGTCATGCTTGGGAGGTTCTTTATTAGGCTGTGAGATCTGATGTTCCTTGTCAGCCTTTTTGATTCCTACTTACAGTTGCTGAAGCCCTCAGTCTCACATCCTCAGGAACCAAAGTCCTCACCCCCAGGACCCAAAGAGGTGGCAGGAAGGGGTCCTGACAGCCCCAGGGAGTGTTGGCCACAGGGTGCGGTTCCTGCTGACCCTGCCTTCTCCAGGGCCCCGCCCCACCTTGCTCTATCTCCCAGAGCACCTGGCACAGAACAGGTATTCCATACATCTCTGCTAAACTGAGCTGGCAGTCCACTTAATCAGTCCAGGCCTGGTGTTCTTATCTGTCCAATGGAAGAGTGAAGCTCTCCATAAGGAGGATTAGGGTGAACAAATGAAATCAAACAGGGTTTCTCCTTAATTACACACAAGAGATGTATTAACTTTAAAACATAGAATAAACGTGCTGTGAACCTTTGGGGGATACTGATATTACCTCACTTGTCTAAAGTATAGTTTCAGAGAGGTAAAAGTTTTTATTAGAGCCACTTGTTCATTCTGGATTGTAATCCTTAATGTAACAGAGAAAGGAAATTAAATTCTACATTTACACAAGGAATTAATAAATATTCAGATTTGTTAAATCTGATCAGAAAAATAAATTGCAAATCAAATCTTCAATAATACAAGCATTAGACTAATGTAAACAGATAGGGAAAAAATACACTTTTATTTTATTGTAGTTGTACTTTGATAATTTACTAAGTGCTGGGCACTCTGTCTAGTGTTCAGAAGAGGTTATCCCTTTTATTTCACAAAATTGTCCTATCTTGTATGTTTTACCATTAAATTTCATAATTTTAACCCAGCATGTCCAGACTTTCAATTCAGCAAATACTGCAGTGAAATTGACACACATCCATTAAAGCAGGTTAAAAATCATCAAAATCTCAAGTTTATTATTATATAATTTAATATCACTGATATTATTAATGATACCATTGATAGTGAATAGTATCACTAATCATTTCACAAATCACCTATTACATGTCTCAAAAGACTAGTACTCTGAAAATATTTACTTTGAAGTTAACCATGAGTGGTATTGTGACGTGTTGACATATTTGACTCCATGGAAATATTATGGGCCAAGCTATCTGGGCAATGACTAAACAGACTCCATGTCATGTAGGAAATGCTTCTTCCATGGGAACACCCTGACTCTGTATCCATCGGCATTTGCTTAACATAGCATGTTTGGCAACACAAAATGGCAATTCTTATATAATATAAAATTGTTCTCTTTTTGGTTCCTATTTTTCTTGGACAATATACCCTGTCAGCAACAATTGTCTAGATGTTAGCAACCATTCTTTAACTTGTACCCAACTAAGGTTGTTTTGACCCACTTCCCAATCTGCTTATGATTTTAGATCTCATGATGTTAGTTTGCAGTTTTAAATCATAGCAACAGACACTTTGATTGATATACTGACTGATGGTATAAAAATCTCTGCAACCCTATGCTCAGGGCTGTTCTCCCAATAGCCATTTTGGGCATTGTGTGAGTCAGTCAGCCAGCCGGCTAATAAAGGCTCTCAGATTTGGACTTCTCAGTGGTGATCTGTCTGTTCTTAAAATTGTGCCCACAACAGTATATTTGTCTTTCAATTGTTTTTAGGAGTTCCAAAAATGGACAATGGGACATAATGGGTTAGGCCTCAATCACAAAGCAAAGTCACAAAGCGAAGCAGTAATCAAGCCCACTTACCATGACAAACACACCACCAACTGCCTCCCTAAAGTCAGCCATGATGGATCATCTACTCAATCACGCTACCCAGCCCTGAGACCCCCATGCATGCATGCTGCAGTAGCTGCTGGAAATACGCCAGAAGGACAGAGTTCTGCCCTCAGGGAGCCTGGAACACAGGGCAAGCTAATAACATTGAGCGAGGAATCATACAAATAAGCATGTAATTTCAAGTTGCAATAAGCTCTAGGAAGAAAAAACTAAAGGTTATTATGGGAATACCAGGTACTCAGAAGGAGTAAGAAGGAAGCAAAGGTGAACTGCCATTTGGAGATGGGAAGTCTGGGAGGGCCCTTGTGAAATGAAGCTGATACGAGAACAGAGAGGGGACTGGGCAGCAAGGGTGAAGAGGGTGCTGAGGCCAGAAGCACATTCTCCCAGAGCAGTGTCTGGAGGTGCTCCATTGGATAAAGGCCAGGCCTCACCAAGGAGGAGAAATCAGAAAGTGAGAAGCGGGTGAAAGCAAAAGGAGTCAGAATGGAGAATCGGAGACCATGGGCAACTAGAGAAGAGCTTCAAACTGCCAGATCACTGGTGTAATTGTCTTCCCCACTGGGGTTTATAAGTTGGTAGATGAACAAAGTGGCAATAAAGAACAGTCCTGTTGCAAGTGGGACTGGGTTATTTTTTGGTGGAAAGGGTTTGAAGAATGTATAGATATCAAAAAGTCAGAGAAGGCCGGAAGTTGTCTAAAACTTTTCCCCACGTGGTTATATAAACATTATTTCCTTACTCAGTAAATCTGTTAGTCTTCTCTTAGCCAGAATGACCCAAATGATAAGGCGCCGGCTCACAGGTACCTATTGACTGATTCAGCTTCAAAGACACCCTAGAAGTTGTACACACTGAGGTGTCTTAAGTCGTTTCCTTTCTTTCCTGACAAAACAATTAGTATTTTGTTTTAAATGATCTACAGGAGTAGGGAGTTCATTGATGCATTGATGTAAAAGAGGTACAGACAATACTGTGGACACTCCAGTGAAATTCCAGAGCCCAGTGATAATCCCGAGAGGTCAATAATAGTGACAGCAGTGCAGGAAGAGAAAGAGAAGCCAGATATAAGAGTTTAAGAAACTGCTAAGCAGGGCCTGGTGGCACAGGCTGTAATCTCAGTGGCTCGGGAGGCTGAGGCAGGAGGATCGCAGGTTCAAAACCAGCCTCAGCAAGTTAGTGACACTGTAAGCAACTTAGTGAAACTCTGTCTCAAAATAAAAAATAAAAAGGGCTAAGGATGTGACTCAGTGGTTAAGCACCATTGAGTTCAATCCCTGGTAGGAAAAAAAAAAAGAAAAAAAGAAACTGCCAAAGGGGCCATTTTTCCTATGCAGTTAAGTCAAGCAGGATGGAAAACCCTGCCTTCTCATACTTACGCTTCTCCTTCAACAATGCTTCGCTGTGTTCTAAAAACTTGAAGAAAACCTTTCAAAGACACACTGGTCTAAACTCTTTCAGACACGACTAAGATTTTTTCCTTCTTTTGAAAAATATCTATTATTGAATTTTCACAAGAGATACTTAGGATCAAAAGCAATAAGCAAACCAGAGAAAGTCCTGGTATTTCTTTCTAAAATAACTTACCTGCAACTTTCAAACAGCTTGCAGCATTTAGCCTGAGAGATCAATATTTTTAAAATGTCTCAAACGTGTATACAAAAGCCAAAAGCTAACCGTCAATAACATCCAGGTCTGGGGAACTCTTACAAGTTCCTCCACCCGCAGGTTCAGGCATTCAACTAGAAAAGCAGCAGCCTTCCAGGCCGTGTGTGGTACAGCCTGCGACATCTGGGTTCTATCATCTTTTATTTTGGGGGGGGAGAAAAAAAAAGAAAGAAAAAAAGCTATAGTCAAGTAAAACAAACACTTTAAAATGGAATTCAGCTACCTTTCTTAAGGGAAAACCAGTTAAGCAGGATGTCTCTAAAACAGATTCAGCCTGAATACCTTTTAATTTTTTAAAAATGTTTTTAGAGATTTTATTTCACAACAAGGTTGAGTGGTAAGGTTATAGAGCAGATGAAACATAAAAGATATCGTGTTCCCACTTAGAATGTCCACTGGCAAGTGTTTTTTCTCTCTCTCTCTCTTCCTTATTGCAAAAGGTTCCTAATGGCCCAACTAAATTTCTATTACCTCCATGACACTTGTAAAAGTACAGTTTCAAAGACCCTGTCTCTCCTCAATTTCTGCAATCCTTGCTGGCCTTATAATTTGACTCTTTGGTGTTTACTGTCTGGTGAGGTTTCTTGAATTAAAAGCAATGAATACATGTATAATGTATTCAGCACCCACTGTCTACGATCAGATGAACCCACATGGACACAACAACTTCAAGAAATCAAAACCATTATCATGCAGATTTTCTAAAGAGGAAAACTGAAGAAAGTCATTCGTCTATCAGTCATTGCAATCTTTCCCAGTTATTCATGAATTTGTAGAGATTGTTGTTCATATTTTGCCTCTTCAAATGGTTTATATGACTGTAGGAATCTGTTCTTCATATTGATCAGCTTTGTGTCCCTGGGAAAGTCAAACACAGGTCTTATTCAATTCCTGTACTCACATATATTGGTGTGTTTTGATATTAAAAAGTCCAGAAAAGTAATGCTTGGTTAAAATGTACCTTTTACAAATGACTGACATTTGAATTCAATATTGACTTGGGATAAAAAAATTTAGATCCATTCATATTTGGTACTAGAACCAAATACCAAATGAATATAAATGGCAGGCATTTCCATGTCTGCCATTCTTTTGGTATTTCCAGCATACGCAGGAGCAGGGTGGAAATAGGTTCCCTCATTTGAGAACAATGGTGCTGACACCAAGGTTCAGTGCCATTTCATGAAGGGAACTGTGAAGGCGGGCATGGGGAACAGGGCTGAAAAGGCAGACAGAAAAGAAAGGGAAAAAAGAGAAAAGGCAGGAATTCACATTTTACATTCTGTGGATTAAAAACCCAATGAAAAGAGAATAAGAAACCATTCAACAACTGATAGCATTTTTTAATGCAGTCAACCTAAGCTCCAATATTTATTCCAAGAGGAAAATTGAAACTCAAGTCCAAAAAATGACTCTCAGCTCCCATTCTCTGCTCAAATACACATACATTTACACTTATGGGTGACTATGTGGCTATATTTAAATTCTCAGCTTTAAAAGCTGCATGACTGTAAATAGACTCATTTTAGCCATCTTATCAAAGTGTATTAGCTTTCCTTCCCTGTCATTTTCCAAGGCAGGCAAAGTTCAAACGTGCAGAAAATGTAAATTATTTCTGTTGATAAGAGCACTGATAGATTTGAAATCCAGAAATCAGTCCATGCTCATGTGCAAGAGCTTGTTGAATGATACCTGGTCATGGTCTCATGCTAAAGGAGTGAATTTAAGCACAAGGAATCAATGGACCATACTGCCGAAGGTCAGAGAAGAAAAAAAAATATTATTTTAGCAATGTATAGCACCTCAGATCAAACAGGACTTGTATGCTGGGTGGAAAAAGCACAGCTGAGGCCTGAATCTTCCTCTCTCAATGAATAGATGTTGTGTGGATCTCTTAGGAACTTTGAGACAAAGCCCAGGACCATGCCAAGTTAGGAGATACCTCCAGGAGTCTGATGGGATCCTATAGAGGGAGGCATGGGACTGATATGTTCCTCAATACTGGATTTTCAAGAAGAGGGGACTTCCCTCTCACATGTCACACTCCAAAATTTGCACACAGAAGTATGAGATGATATGCATATACTAATGATTTATTATTTTTCTTAATTTCCATGACCTCATGGTCATGCATTCAGGAATATGGAGTCCAGCATTTTCCAGATAAAAGAAAGCTTACCACACAGATCAACGAGAGAAAGAGAAGGAAAATGTTAAAAGGTTTGGCTTTTAAGTTGAAGTCACCGCAATCTACCATCAGACTGGAAATATTTACAGAAAAACTTGAATACTTTCCATACCAAAACCCACCAGGCACAACCAGAAATGGGGCTGGAAGACAAGTAGTGAAGTTAGATTAAAACCAAGACAATGAGATGTTGGAGTGATGATAAACTACTGCTTTGCCTTCTCCCCCAGGCCCAGTGGGTGTGGAGACTGCAGAACCTGATTAGTTTTAAGGATTTTAGAGTAGAGAGAAGTTATGCTTCATTTCCTGCCTGGAATTAGGGAGGCACAGGGTTTCACCTATGTCCTGAGCCAGTTTCCATGTGCATATGAATCACCTCCTGCAGATACAAAGCATCATGGGGGAAGAGTAAAACCTTCCCATCTTCTGAAACTGGAGGGGGCATCCGTTGACAATAAACTGGAGGTCCATGAAGGGGGAATGGGGAAGGATCTTCAGAGACCATGGTAGGACTGGGGAGAATGAGTATACATTTCAGCAGAAACCAAAAAGAAGAAGTCAAATCTTAAAAGAGTTGGTGACTCCGCTGCAATGCTAAGATATTCTGAAATTCCTGCAGCTTATAGGTCCTTGTTTATGTTCCTGCTCATATTGACACAGCCTGCCTGCCATCCTGATCCTGGGTCTCTTCCTCACTGGAATTCACAGCCACCATGACCTCATCTATTAACCTCAGCTCTCTGCACTCGATGGCCTGGTACTGCAGGGCCCCTGCCATACCCATCACTCCAGGCTCACAGAGCCACTGCCTCTCCCTCCAGGCCCAGGTGCCATTCTGCTTACAGCACAGGAGCTGTAGTTTTGTTAACAGTTACCTGGATCAGCTGTTTGCAAAACCAAAAATGTAGGCTAAGTGCTGACTGATGAGCGGGCGCCATCTGTGTTTATGTGTGAAACGGCAGCCGGTCCTGTAATCTACTTTTATTTGCTTCCTTCCTCCCTTGGCTGACTTCTCTCTCCTCATCACTCCCACCACCCTAGCACTGTCCACTCATTAACACATGGGTTTTGTGACACGGTCTCTTTTCTAGAGAATCTGGGGTAAGACACATTGGTACTGAACTGCAGGAAGGAAAATAAGAGGGAAAAATATTCTAAACTTGAGTGAAAATAATAATAAAGGGCTATTTTCAAATGACTTTAGCAGTGACGATTAGATCAGGAGGCCCACATCATCATTAAGGCCATGGGGAAAAAAAAGGTCCATTTTTATAATTTGACTTTATGTTTTAGGAATAAAATGTTTGCTCATTCCAAAACATTAAGAAATCCAAGCATTAAGAAAATTCTTTGCCTAAAGTCTTGAAACACACAATTATGATTCAAAATTAAGATCTGCTGTAGTTTGGATATGATTTGTTCTACACAGGTTCGTGTTCTGGAAACTTATCCCCAGTGTGGTGGAACCTTGAAGCGGTGGGCCTGCTGCTCAGAATGTGGGGTCCCAGTCACCTGGTAAGAGTGGGTTAGGTCTCAAGGGGCTGGACTGGTTACTGCCAAAGTGGCTTAGCTTTCCTGGTTACTACTCTTGCCTCCTCTCTTGCCATGTGACGTCCCTGTCTTGAGCAGACTCCCGTCATGGGGTGAAATCCTCCATAATTATAATATGGAATGAGGCCCTTACCCAACATGGTCACCCAAGTCTAGCCTCTAGAACTATGAGCCAGCCAATATAACCTCTCCTTTAAATAATGTACCCAGCCACAGTTATTTTGCTATAGCAATACAAAATGGACCAAGATCTATATCATCCAGGAAGAAGAGAAGGAAAATGAAGTAAAGTGTCTGGGTCTACATTGCAAACATAAGGAGTAGTTCCCCATCTCTCCTGTTTTGCTCACTGCTTATCTTAGAGTAGAACTGAGAAGCATAAGCAGTGTACAGAGAGCCTTGGTTTAGATGTCAGACATATCCAGCCTTAGTCTTATTTCAGAAATCTGCCAGTTTTGTGTCCTTGAGCAATTTACTGAAGCTCTAGACTCTTCATCCATAAAATACAGACAACAGAATATACCTCCGTAATCTGCTCTGAGTGTAAGCACACATTCTGAGTACTGGGTCTGAGAAAGAGTTAGAACTACATAAATGTGTGTGTGTGTGTGTGTGTGTGTGTGTGTGTGTGTGTGTTCATCATTATCAAATTACTTAGTTAAGTATAATTAGAGGAATTGATCAATTAATAAAGAGAACTTCCCTCAGTGAAATCTGGGTGAATGTTCACTACGGGATTAGAAACAAAAATAAAGCCCTGATTGTCTTCCTTCCTTCTGAAGAGCTTTTCCAACCTCTCTTTGGTAAAATAGACAATAAGGTGTATTTAGGATAAGTAAAAACTGTCAACCATTGACGTATTTGTGCATTGATTCTCATGGTTACAAAATATTCATAGTAGACCTTCAGAAAGAAAGTTAAAGATACTTATAAATAAAAACACATACGGTAAAAGAAATGATCCATGCCAATATCTAAGATGGGGCCTAAGGGGAGCCAAGGTTGTGATTTATTGTTTTTGTAAATAAAGTTTTAATGGAACGCAGTCATGACCACACATTCATGTAGAGTGCATGGTTGCTCACTGACATGGGGAAAGCTGTGGAGGGACAGAGACTGTCTCACACATGAAGTCTAATGTATTTACTATCTGGCCTTGTTAGAAAAACTTTGTGACCTCTGATCTAAGAGAAGAAATGAAGGAAAAAGTCAAGAAGAGGAGAGATGAGGTGGAAGGAAAGCAGAAAAGGTCAGGGGAGGTGGCTTCAGATAAGCTCATATCATGTGAGGATGGGTGTGTGTGGAAGAAAAGTAAAGAGTAATAGGCTGAAATCAGACATGGTGCTAGCTAGCAAAGGGCTGTGGGCACAAATGCTACTTAAAGCGAAACGTTAAAATTGAGAATGCACATGCAATTTCCCCCTCAGGATCTTAAACTAAAAACATTTCATCTTAGGAAACAGAGCTCAGGAAAGCATGCACAGTGAAGAGATCATCTTCTGTATACACTGAACACGAGGACTATGGGAGTTAATTTGTTGTGGTTGTTAATTTATGAGTCTTGCAGAAACATCTTTGGGGTCATAAAGAATATTTTCACATAAATGTGGTTCAGTAGCATTTTCATTTATTACCTTAATAAATGAATTGAAGGAGTAAAGTATAAGAAGTAGAGCATGTTTAACAGTAAAACTAGAGAGATCAATTATTAAAGAATTTCAAATTAGTACATACAACAAGGATGCTGAAACAAATCTCTAGCTATGCACTGATACATCCCTGTTAAAAAATAGATTTCATTTCCTTTTAGACCCATATTATAATTTTTAAAGATTTAGCTTAAGTTGATAAATTTTCCTTTCTGAGATAATTTTATGTATTACATAATTATCTTATATTCTGAAGTACTTGTGAAAAACCTGACTTAAAAATATGGCTAAGCTGATTTAGACATATTCAAGTTAGTGAATCATAATGATTCAAATATTTACTAGAACTAATTTGCTAAAGAATTAATTTCTTCACTTAAAGAGATCGGTTTCCTATTATTTCCTATTGTCTCTCAAATTTCAGTTTTCCATCAATGCTTCAGGAAAAGTATCACATTTTGATAATCAGAACACACCTCAAGAACCAGGCATTCTCTATTATTATTTATTAATCCCTCCTACATCTGTTGCCTATAATCCCAGCAGCTTGGGAGGCTGAGGCTAGAGGGTTGCAAGTTCAAAGCCAGACTTCACAACTTCATGAGGCCCTAAGCAACTTAGTGAGACCCTATCTCAAAATAAAATGTAAAAAAGGGCTGGAGATGTGGTACAGCGGTTAACTGCACATGGGTTTAATCCATGGTACCATAATCAAACAGACCACAATGAGAAATGTTCTTCCTTGAAAATGGCTGAAGAAAAATTGTGGATCCTATCTACATGCCTAATAAAGATGGAGTGTAGTTCAATGATAGCTACTGATTGAGGTTTGCAGTCAAAGCTAGAAGGCCTTGAATGGAGTCCCATCCAATACACTGGTAGGCTGCATGGTGTTTAGAATGCCCCAAGACTAGGTCTGTGAAATTCTTTTCTATTTGTCATGTATCTGTTAAATAAATCCATAAGCAATTGAACAAAGAGATAGTAATGGATATCTTCTATTTGCCTTTCCAGGTTGACTCTTGATTCCTCTATGCATCCAAGGTCTCTCTGGTCCTCAGTGTTTGCTCAGTGTGGGAAAATAGCATCAGATAGGAGAGCAGGAGGTGAATAGGGCCAGATCACTTTCCTTCTGGCTTCTTCTCCTTGCCCCTTCAGGACTAGAAGTTCTTACAGCTTACTGCTGTTGCTAGAACAAGAACACAGCACTACCCAGGGTTTCTGTAAACTCCCACATTCTCATTCTGAGCGTACCATCTATTTCCTGCCTGGTAAGATGAAAAAATGAAGAGAAATGTCTTTCTCTGGCAGATCTAACTTCACAAAGAAAAATTATTCCTTCCCCAAAGGGGGAATGCCAAAGAGTGTCTGGTACTGGTGGGGATTCACAGAAGTTTAGAGAAAAGAGGATTTTGAGGTATGGCTGAACACAATTTAACAACCCTTGATGTACAGCTGTGGAAATGGTGCACCGCAGTGCAATTCAGTCAACATCACTGGGTTTCCTACCAGAACCTTCAGCAACCAGGGCATAGTCCTTTCCCCAGGAGGAAACCTAAGGTTTAAACTTAAGGAGCCTGAGAAGTTCTGCAAACAAGAGTTTCCAAAAGGAGACATTACCTAGAGCATTAAAGAATTTCTCACTCCACTAAATGCTCATTTTCACAATGACAGCAGATAAATATTTTGGGGATGTTACTGGTTTTAGTAGTTACCATGAAAAAAAAAAATAACAAATACGAACGTTCCTGTTCATTTGAATTACTGGTTCTGCTACCATGTACTTCTTGATGAATATTAATTTGGGTGACTCACATTATTTAAAAATCTGAACATCAAGTCAGAAGGTAATATTTTAATACTGCATTATTTTAGAATTTGGATATAAATTAAGAAGTTAATATTGTGGTGTCACATTATTTCAAAATCACAAAATTTGAGTACTCAAAAATTGTGATTAGAATGTAGTTCTTTTCAAACAATGACAGTCAGAGAACACCACTAAAAGTATTCAAGTATTGTAGTAGTAATTATACAGTTACTTTTAATAGATTCTTACTAAAAAAACTCATTGCCAGAACCCATTGTATTGCAGAATGAATTATCAAAGTTATATGTATATTAGTCAAACGAAACTTCAGAACAGTGCTTTCCCCCAACAATGAAGACTTCCAGAGTAAAGCCAGTCCCTTACTGATTTACTACAGAAAACAATTTATGTTTCTAATTGTATACTAAGCAGAAAAAGTGTTTCCCATGACTCAACACTACATACCAATCTTTGAGTCCATAGCAAAGTTGGAGGTGAGGGAACAGTAATGGATGGACTTCATGGGCAGGTGGATTGATGGCCTTTCTCAAATATGTTGAGTAGACAGTCACCTGTGAGACCTAAGCAAAGGCTGCCTGGTGGGGGCAGTTTGGGAGTTCTACATCTGTTGCTGTTTATTTCCAAGTACATTTCCTTCGGCTTGTTTTATAATCTGGTTCTTAGTTTCTCATTTGAAAAATGGTGGAAATAATATACCTTATTGTGTTAGTATGTGAAGTCTAAATAATATATACAAATAAAAGCTTACAGCCCAGTTTTAACACATAGACAAGGCTTTGTAAATTATTGACCATTTTAATTACTCTTGCAGTAATGCCCATAGTGACCTGTTTATGGCCAGAGCACACATGAAAGATCTCAGTGCCTATAGTTAAAGCATCTTATCAAAAATCTGCTTTCAGTTTTAAAAGTTTAAAATGTCTCATTCTTTTTCCCTACAATGGAAATCCTGAAAATTTTGCTAACATGCATTTAAAACCTCATATGCAAGAAATCTTTGAGCATGCTCTAACTAAAATTTGTCAAGCATCAGGGATCCATGACAATAAACCATTTTTATGTAATGTGTAACAATTTCTACTTTCTTAAATTTATCTCAGAAGGCAAAAGTTAACCTTTCTGTTTTAAAACCAAATATTACAAACAAATTTTAAGGCCAAGAGTTCTACTAACAATGTCTACACCAGAATTCAAGTATGATCCTCCTGGGTGTGGAGTCACAAGGAGAAGTTGGTAGGTCCCCCAAACCAATCCATGTAAAACCTAAAATGACTGCAGGGTCTGAAAAGAATACACTTTCCTCACCCTCATTCCTGGAAGTTTTAATTCAGTGGGTCTGGGGTGTCCTGCATAGCTGTGTTGTACTGCTTTTCATGGAACTTTGCTGCGGAGTAATAATGGGAATCCCAGATAATGCACAAGGATCAGGAAGTCTCACTTCTATTCCCACTAACCTCAGAGTATTCTTTGCAACTTCTTTCTCCATTCTTGGCTTGATTTACATATTTGAAACCTGAAAGGGACATATTACAATATGTTTGTGACCTCTTTTGTTATCTACCATTCTAGGAACTAGTGATTCTTCTTGGTGAAAGTGGAATAGCTCAAAATAAATAAAAAAAAAAAAACTTAGAAGAAGGATGAAATACCCTAGTATATCCCAGTATGTGTAGAAAAGGTTGATGCTCATTCAGCTATCAGGTGGAATTTTGGCAGGTCAATTTTTTTTAATAGCTTCTTGGAAGACTCTCCTGTCACATGAAGCAAAAACCATTATCCCCGACTTTGTTCCTCTTATTTGGGAGGTGTGCTGCCTCTGCAGCAAGGCCGCCAGACCCCTGCATCCTGGTGCATTCGTCAAGTTAAAGCTAATGAGGATCCGAGCCTTGGCAGGAAGCCCACTGCCACCACAGCGCCCTTGGTAGCTGGCAAGAGAGCACAGACTGGTCTTTGAAGAAGGCGGGGAGCCCTTTGGCTCCATGGGTTGCCCATTGACAGTGACGCAGAGCATTTAAGAAGCTGCCATGCTGGAATCCAAAGGAATTATCCAGGAGCAAAACCTGTGTGCACTTGGCTCTAGATATGGATTATGATGTTATTAGATTTGTCCTGCTTTACACATTTTTGTTTGTTTCTTTCCTACTTGATATAAAGGTTGTGAGTTTAAGGTGCAAGGTTCATGATGAAATTGAAAAAAAAAATATATATGTATATATATATACATATATATTCTTTTTTGTATATATATACATATATATATACACACACACTATATATATATACACACGTATGATTTTTATATATGTATATATTATGTAATACATATTATATATTATATATATCCACAGGATTGTTATATCATTTAAGACATATCATTTAAGATTTTATATATGTATAGATATATATCCATAACAGATGTATATGTGTATATATACACATATATATATATGTATCCGTAGGATTTTTATATTATTTAAGACAACACTGGAAAGTTGGAAAACTTCACATAAAAATCCAATTTTCCAGATTCTCCTGAAAAACACTGAAGTGTAGCAGCAGAACAAGTCATAATCTTCCAGAGCTGAATTGATTGGCTCCCCTTTGTTCTCAAGGCATCCTAGGCCCCAACACCTCTTATTATGTCTCTGAAAGTCAAGTCCAATATGTGTAGCCATTTATTTATTTATTTATTTGTGGTACTAGGGATTGAACTCAGGGGCACTTGACCACTGAGCCACATCCTCAGCCCTTTTTTCTGTGTTTTATTTAGAGACAAGATCTCACTGAATTGCTTAGCACCTTGCTTTTGCTGTGGCTTGCTTTAAACTCATGATCCTCCTTGCCTCAGCCTCTTGAGCCACTGGGATTACAGGCATGTGCCACCTCACCTGGCATGTGCAGCCATTTATAATTTTGTTCCCAATTAAGATATATATGCTACTTTGGTGGCTACATTTCTAACAAAAGCTCTGAGAGAGCAGCAGGCTTCAGAAAAATAGATCTTGTTACAGTTATCACTGTTTTATGATCATATTTGGAGGTGGTTAGGGTTTGAGGATGGAGTGAGGGTAAGAAGAGGAGGAGAGACCCACAATAGCACTCTTGTTCTGTCTTGCCATATGCCATATGATGCCCTCCACCACATTATGGTACAGCAAGAAGGCCCTCACCAGATACCCACACCATGTTTTTAGACTTCACAGCCTCCAGAACCGTGGGCTAAATAAATCTCCATTCTTTATAAACTACCCAGTTTCTGGTAGTCAGTTACAGGGACAGAAAATGAGTAATACCCCAAATGGTAACCAGATCCACCCCGCCTTGTCCCTGTGGTCATTGGGTTTGTCATAACTTCATGAAAGGGGAATTGAACTATGTCCAGTGCCCACCAAAAATACAGAACAGGGCAATAAGCAGAAGGTTCCAGGACAGTGATTTTTATTGCTCTTGAAATGAATATGTCTTTTAAATAGAAAAAGTGATTTGTTGAAACAAAATCAAAAAATACTTCTATTATCAGTTCTCTGTTGAGAGGCAGCAGGTTTGAACAGTTAAGCCCAAAGTTATAGACTCAGCCAGTCTTAGTTTATAAAAATGACCCAGTTACTTAACCTCTGAAACTCTGTTTCTCACAGGGAGATAATAATTCCTGTCACCTAGGTTTCTTGTATGTTTGAATACAATAGTGGTATCAAGCACTAAGTATAGCACTTTGCACAGAGTAAATGCTCACTAATGGTTATTAATATTGCTATTATTGATTGATAAGATGCATAATGACAAAAATTGGTATGTGTACATGATCACTTTGAAGTGAATTTATTTTCTATTAATCACAGTGGTAACTGCACATTTTTGAAAACAGAAGCACATATATTTGCCAGGCATTATTTATTCAGTCTACTGACAATACTTAGTGCCTAGGGATTTCTAACTGCCTTCCACACTGCCTCCAAGGACACTGAGGTCTAAGAAGAAGGAGGGTTATCACTCAAACCCAAGATATGAGGCTGGAATTAGATTTCAGTTCCCAAACCAGCTACATTTCTATGGGAGCAGGGAGTAACTGGAGACAGAATGGGAAAAGAAAAGGAGGAAAAAAGAAAATGTCCTTGGGCGAGTTACTTAACAGGGTTGAGCCTCAGCCCTGGGAAATGGGGATCTCAGATCAGATTAATGACTGCTCTGTGCTCCAAGCAGCCACTGACTCTACTGAAGTTCCCCAAAGACCACGTGCCAAAGGTTCCCTATGTGAGTGAGCCTCAGACCCAGTCTTGTTTTAGAGAACAGCACAGGTTTAAGGAAGTTCCAGGTACTATTTCATGTGGGAAAAGGTCTTCCTTACTTACCAGGCTTTTCAAATAACTGGGCTGCATAATCTTAAAAACAATGGTTCTCAAATTTGGTCACACACTGACATCACCGAGGAGCTTTGCAAACATGGATGTTTAAAGCTTATCCCAGAGATTGATTTAACTGGGTATGGGGGCATCATGGACACTCCAACAGGCAAACACCTCTCCACTGATTTCTATGTGCTGCTGGGACTGCTGAGCGTTGTTCTAGGGTCACTAGCTTCAACAGTCACTGCTTCCAAATAAATGTCCATAAAAATCACCCAAGGAGAGAATATTAATGGAGGAAAAATTAAACACTCTCTACCCTTTAGTGTATTTCAAATGAAAATATCAGTCAAGAGAAGACCAAGGTCATCCACCAGTCTGCCCTTAGTCTACTCAGTGCACAGATCCCATGAAGCATAAGGAAATAAAAAATTCAATCCCTTAAGAAGGAGACTTTCAGGAGAGTTCAGAAGGTTGATGAATGCCAGTGATGTTTACTTACTTTCTTGAAGACTTGATTTCTAATTACTTTCCTCCATGGAGACAGTAAAAGAAAATGTAAATGTAGTTTAGAGAGTCATATAAAACCAAGGTCCACATTAAAAACCCATCAGAGCCTGGATTCCCACACACAGTCCATCAACAGAACTGATGTCCTGCTTTTCCAGAAGGAAAAAATAATAATAATTTTGAATCACTTCACTGTGACATTCCTTTTCACAGGTTATTTATATGTGACTGTGACAGGTTTGAAACATTCTATTTCACACAGAGAATATAAAAGTGTTTTCAAGGAGGGTTCCTAGACCCGAGTTTGAAATAGCTTAACAAGACCACAAAGCAACTTAGCTGTGGTCACCTGGGAGAAACTGACTGGCATAGATACTTGTTGACATGGGTTTCATGCCAAGTGAAATTTAATGTCTCTTGAAAATGCAAATGATTCAATTTTTCTTTTCTTTATTTAATCAAAATCTATCAAGATCAACATTTATCTCAGAGAGGAAGATGGGAGGAGAGTAATAGAGAGGGGGGAGAGAGGTATCCTGATGTATTTTGGTAAATAGTAGAAGAGGAAAACAGAGCACTGAATTTCTAACTTTCTAAAGGATGCATGCTGACTGTCAAAGGATATTGTTTGCTTTTTTCCCAAGAAGTCAAGTAATCATGTGATTATCTAAAGCAGCACTATCCAATAGAAATACAATGTCAGCTACCTTTTTTTTAACATTTTAGCAGCCAAATTAAAATGTAAAAAGAAAAGGTAAAATTTCAATACATTAATCAAATATGTCAAAATACTACCATGTCAACATATAATCAATATATAAAATAAAATGAAATACATTAGAAATGGATGAATAGTAGAGTATGTGACTTGTATTTCAATACAGCTGTTGAAATTATTAGAGATATTTTATATTTTGATGCTAAGTCTTGAAAATCTTAAGGACTGTGAGTGTTTAACACTCACAGCCTAACCCATTTTGGATTCATCACATGTATTCCAAGTGTCAAACAGCCACATGTGGCCAGAGACTAATGTCCTGGTTATGTGATCACAGGATTCAGGTGCACACTCATGACTTGCACAACAGAAGGGTCATGTGCCTTTTTTCCACCTGCTCTTCAGCTCATCCTATAAGATGCAAGGTCCTTAGTGAACAACATTTGAAACTGGCAGGACTTGCCTTCGACTTCCCCATTTTCCACTGATAAAGTTCCATCAAGGGGTCTCTAATAAGGTCAATGTCAGAGGGAGTTTCAATCAAAGAAACAAATTAACAAGCCAAAGATAATTTCAGATGAACTCAATTTCTTTAACTCACAATTTATCAACATTAAAAGAAGATAAATTAATTAATAACCTCAGTTCTCTTTTTTCATACCAGCTTTTATTCTCCCTCATGTATTTGCTATTTATAAACCAATACTTCAATAGAAGTCAGTAACTTCAAGGAAAACATCACTTTGGCCTTAGCTCATGAACCTCATGTTTATCTTCCCCTTTCCCTTCCTTTCTGTTGATAAATCACAAAATCCCAACAGAACCAATTTGGCAAGACTAGAGCACCTTCCCTGGAGACCCCAGAAGGAAGAATGTAAACAAATAAAACCAGAATCTCCTTTAGCAGACAAAAAAGCAGTAAGGACAGAAGCACACAAGCATAATTTCGGTCTTTCTGCCTTCAAAAGAAATCCTTGCCAAGAAAAAGAGACCAGAAACTCCTTCTGCAAAAATTAGAGTATGTGCTACATTGACTCCTGGACAGAACATCCTACTGAAAGCATTGTATTATTTCTTTTCCACTTCTGTTAGAAGTCCTTGAAGTACCGAAGTTTTCAAACTCTAGGTTACATGAAATTGCACTATATATTTGACTTTTCGAAAGCCCTTCAAGTTCTTCATTAAGTCACAAAACACATCTAAAGACCATGAAGAGTCCTTCAGGAAAGAGAATGAACAATTAATGACCTACATTTCAGAAAACAAAACAAATTCATTATAAGGAAAACAAAATCGCAGTATTGAGCTGCCTCCCCTCTCATAAACCTGATTTTTTTGACCCTTAGAGAAAACACCAGTCTAAAGATCACCGTGGAGAAGCCTCAGCTTCCACTCTTGTGAACTCCTAAGTCCTTACAGTATCCCACACTTGCCACAGGAAATGTTAATTTAATGTCAATCATTGCTCATTTTATTAAGCTCTATACCATGCATGACACTGTACTGCATGCTGAAGATAAGCCAAAACGTGATCCATTATGTTTATCAGAGTACGGTATTAAGAGACCATGAATCAGTCATATCAATAGGAGTCTATGTTAAGCAGATTCAAAAACAGACTTTTGCTGGGGAGGAGGGAGAATTTCCATATACTTGACAAATAAAAAATATGGAGATGTCAAATAGCTCCTGCTTAATTCTTTTCTCAAGTAGACAGAAATATTTAGATTTATGAGGCTAGACAGAAACTCCAAGTACTCTTTTGAAACAACATAAGCCAAAGGGCACCCCAGCTACCAGGCGTATTAACTGTGTATTGTCAGTGGGGGGGTGTCGGCTTTGTAGAAACTAAAAACAAAGGTTTATGATTTTGAAATTTAATAAAGTGCAAATGGCACTGTTTCTAGTTTTCTGAGCTCCAGATATATTAAGAAAAAAAAAAAAAAAAAGGTAGGCGGATACTTTCTCCCTGAAATCTTCCCTCTTATTTCATTCAGAAGTGTTTGGCATTAAGATGAAGGGTTTGCAAAAAATCTGAGAAAGGTAAGTCATTTAACCAGGCAGCCCTTCCATGTAAGTTTTATTTCCTTTAACATCTGAATGTAACAGTATTAAAAGACAGTAGAGTTTCTCCCAGCTATTTATTAGACAACTTGCAAATTGCCATGTCAACAGATTTTTAAAGAAGACTTCAGTTTTTTCCCTTCTAGCTATTTTTTTACTGATCTTTTTCCTCCTGTGTCCTTATCACTAAAGTTCTGCTTCTGCCTTATAAAGGCAGCCAACAGCATTTTTGAGTTAAATCATTAATTCAACAGACGCCTTGAGAATTGGCTATGCACCAGTCCTGTGCACATAAAGCTTGCTCTCTAATGGAGGAACAAAGGAATCAAGTGGCAATGAACAATTTTAAAAATGCGAATGTAGTGTAGTAGAGGATCGCCATGGCAACAGACAAGGTGAGAGAAAACCAGATGTTGAGAAGTGCAGTAAATCCTTCTTGAGATAATATTTGTGTTCCTTTAGACTCAAAATTTATCCAAAACTGGCAATCAAGAACATCAAATGTATCTTTTTTTTTAAAATAAGGTTCTTTTTTAATTATAGTTGACAATAGAACCCATTTTGATATAATTATACAGCAGGGAATATATCTTTTTTTTCACAATGTAGATTCACACGATTCATATAATCTTACATATACATAGTGCAACATTGTCCGTCTCAGTCCGCTATCTTTCCTTCCCCCACTCCCTCCCGTCCCATTTTCAAATGTATCTTTTCAATGTTAGGTTTGGACATTGTCCAAGGATTATTTAACTCTTCAGAGGAATTGCACGTTTGACTAGAGCTCAGACTTGGAGGAACTGCTTCTTAACATGAAGGCACGACCTGTGGAGAAGATAACTCCAAGGTTATCATCCAATTACTCTCTAAGTCTCTGTCTCTAATTCAAACTTATTTCAAATTATCTTTGTTGGTGCATTATACATTTCCTTTAAACATTCTTTGATCCAGCATCCCCATCTTCTTACTGTTCTCATTAATTAATGAGTTACATAAAGCCTTTGAGATATATTCATTATATATTTGTATGAGATTCATGATTTCATTTTCCAGAATATTATACTTTAACAAAGTGGGTCTTTATGAATGAGTGAAGCTGATTGAGGCGTCAGGGGTATTCCTTCTTTTAAACATCTTCCCCAAAAGAACACATGGATACAGCAAAAAATAAAACCATGTCTTAAAACACAACAGCTGACTTCCCCACCTGGCTTCCCAGAATCCATTAAGCATAAATTTCACTGGCTCTTCTTGTACACAAGTCCCTGGCAGTGATCCCACTAACTCTCCTTTTCAGGCTTATGTTACTCATAATTTACATTTGTAGAATATTATGTATTAATACCCTCAAAGAAAAACAAGGATGCAGTTCACTGGCACCTTTTGCCTCCCCCTCCAAACTTTGTTTTGTTCTTTTGTGGCTATAGTATTAATTTTATGTAAAATATCTAAATTTTTAGTCTTGCTTCATTTTAACCTTAGAGAGGAAAAAACTATCTTCCCACTTGGTTAAATCAATTCCTGTCTCTAACCTTGCTTCCCCTCTCCTTCCCTTTACCCCCTCCTCACTGCCTGTCAAGTGTGCCCTTGCTTTCATGGTCATGGTTTATAACATTTGGTTAACTTCCTCTGCATGCTTGCTTTATAGGTTGATTCTAAAGTTGCAAAGGAGAGTTTATTATGACTATATAAACTGCTCATTGGAGAGCCAGGTAGTATACTAAGCTGGCATTTATTTATCTTTGATACAATGTCATAACCTCTAAACCACAAGTCAAATGGATTTTTTAAAATGGAATACCTATTGCTCAAAAACATGGAACATTTTTTTCATGCTTTTTACTGGGGCCATGATTCCCTTGTATCGTTTCCATTGTTTGCTCTGCGATTTCCAATTATTTTTCTTTTCTCTCCTTTAGAGGAGATGCCCATGTTTTCCATATTTGCTTTTTTTCACCACAATACAACACTTGGTTCACAGACAAAACTCTCCTTTGGTAGTAATTTGCTCCAATTTTTTTTTCCCTAAACATATCCATCTTGGGGTTTTGGGACCTTGTAGTTTTGGCTCAATACTATCCAGACCTGCTGCAGAACTATGACTTCAACTACCTGGGAGAAGCTCTTTATTAGTTTTGCCATATCTTGGTTTCTTTAATTACTTTTTCCTAAATTATGTCCTTATGTGGCTGGAATACACTCAAAGCATATATATAAGATCTACATATCTTGATGCTTTAAGATGTCTTTATCATCTTCTCAGAGTTTGGCTTAAAACCAACTGCTAGGCTCAAAATACTTTTTCCTCAGAAAATTCAAGAAACAGCTCCACTACCCTGCCTCTGGCATTGCTCCTGAGAAGCTAAACACCAGTTTGCTGATCATTTCTTGGTGCTTTTCTCTCCCTTACAGAAAGGTTTCTGATTCCTTTACCTTAGAATTTTGAGAATTGAACACGAGCATCCGGGACATCTGTTTACATACCACTTACGTGGCTTGACTCTTGATATGTGAATTCAATTCCTGGTCTCCATGCTGCTTGAAAAATATTTTAAAATTTCTTTTATGACCTTCCTCCCACAATTTATCTGGTCTCTCTTTCTATAGGTTCTTATAAGGACAGGGTCACTCTTCACAAGGACTATATTTGCCTTTTTATTTCTGCTAAATATTCATTTTCTTTCTTGTATCCTGAAACAATTATGCTTCATTTCTTAGCCCTTCCATTGAGTGATACCAAATATACCAGAGATCATCTTATTCTCCGATTGTTCCTTTCTCATACTGTTCTGTCCTCATTTGTGGATAGATTAGCTGTCTTACTATCATCAGGGATCATGACATAAGGGATTTTAATATACTCTTCTGTCCCTCTCATTACCTATTATTGCAATGGTCACACATCATTTATTTATAGCATTTATCTTTTTTGTGATTATTATCATAGTCTATTTGTGCTGCTGTAACAAAATACCATGGATTGGGTAATCATAACTGACAGAATCATATTCTCACAATGCTGATGACTGGGAAGTCCAAGATCAAGCTGCCATCAGCTTGGGCATCTCGAAGGGCCTTTTCTCTCTGCTTCCAAGAGGGACCCTTGTTGCAGCCTCCTCTACATGGGAGAGGTGGTATGTACTCAAATGGCAGAGGAGAGGAAGGACATCAGTGTTTCTGTTTAACTTGATGACTTAATCATCCCTCGAGCCCACACTTTAAATCCTGCTCGTTAGTCATTGTTTCAACATGAATTTTGGAGGATACAGCATCATTCATTCCATTGCATTCTGCCTCTGACTCCTTGAACTTCATGTCCTGCTTATATTCAAATGCCTTCATTCCACAACTCTAGATCCAAAACATTTAAAAAATTTCTGCACCAGTTCAAAAGTCTCTGGGTATGGTTCATTCTAAAGCAAATTGATCTCTTCAATTATGAGCCTGTGAAAAAAATTAGGTACTTCCAAAATACAATGACAATGCAGGCATGGGATAGACATTTCCATTCCAAAAGTGAGAAATAGGCAAGAAAGCAAATGTGTCCTGAGTAATTCCAGAATCCAATAGGGGGAAAATGCTAAATTTTAAGGCTCGAGAATAATCTTTTACTTTATGTCCTGTATTCTGGACTCACTGGGGCAGGGATGGGCCTTTGAGGCTCTGCCTGGGGGTCCCCACTCATGTGGTTTTGCTGGATGCCACCCACAGAGCAGTTCTCACAGGTTGAAGTTGGGTATCTTCCATTCTCCTGGGCTTGGACCATGCTTTGGTGGCTGGACAGTTGTGGGGTTTTAGGACAACCTCATTTCCATGGCTCTACTTGGTATTAACTTAGTAAGGACTCTCTGTAGTAGCTTGGCCTCCATGGCTCCCTTTTATGACTCACCATGATGGCCCAGACTTCATGAGTCTATTAGGCATTGTCCTTGCGAGGACACTCTGCATAACCCAGCACAGTGGCAGTTCTATGGTTGGGTCGTGGAGTTCTTTGAGCTATCTCTGAAATCTTGGTGGAAGACACTAGACCTCCCCAGTTCATGCTGTCTGAGACCCTGAAGATTTCACACCATGTGGGTACTGCCAAAGTTTACAGCTCTAGAGTGGAAGGCCAGTTTGATCCTGGGTCTGCAGGAGTCAGAGTACAGGTGGCTGGAACACTGTACTGAAATGCAGGGGCCCCTCCCTGGAAACTACTCCATCCTCAAGGCCCTGGCACTCTGGACCTGTGATGGGTGTGGCAGCCTGAAAGATTCCAGATGTGTCCTCAGGGCCATTCCTCCATTGTCTCCATGAATAGCATCTGGCTAATTTCTATCCATGCTAACATACTAATCAAAAAGTAGTTCTGCCAAACCCTTGGGTTTTTTTCTTCTAAAGATGCTTTTGTTTTTTCCCTTCACATGACTAGGCTGAGAATTTTCCAAATCTTTATGTTCTACATCCTTTGTGATTATAAATTTTGTCTTTTATTAATTTTTATCTTTTCTCATTTTTCTAAAAACAGTTAAGAGAAGCTATGAAGCACCCTGAATACTTTTCTTAGAGGTCTTCTGCCAAATGCCCTAGACCATAGCTCCTAAATTTGACCTTTCATGAGGAAGTAGGACAAAGACCAAACTCAGCTAAGTTCTTTTTCATTTTATAGAAAGGTTGATCTTTCCTCCAGTTTCCAATGAGATATATATACCTCATTTCCATCTAGGACACCACTAGAACTGTCACCAGGGAAAAACCCAAATAAACCCTCTAGCTTCTAAATTGCTCTTGGTTGACTTTAAAATCACTAAATTTGTAGGTCACATATCTAGGCAATACATCATTAGTCTCTTAGTACTTTACTGTAGATAATACTATGATGTGTGGGTTATGATGATAATGACGTCTAGGTCACTTTTCAGGGACTTGAAAGTCACTTTGGTTGAAAACACTGACTCTTCACCTGCACCTGCAAATGTCCAATAGGTGACAGAAATGGGATAAAAAGGTTTGATATCATTGTCTTCATACTGTGTATGTCTCCTTTGCTGCCTCCATCTTTGGGTCAGATTCTACTAAGCTCTGTATGTAGATTACATGTCTATCATTTGAGAAATGTTTTGTCCAAAACTGTAATACATATTAACTTGGCATAGATCTGGTTAGCCTCTCCCCTCCTCTTTGAAGCTAAAGATACCTGCCAGCCACCAAGACTGAAAAGAGCAGATCATGAAAGGGGTAGAAAGAAGTGATATCCAAGTTCCTAGCAGATCTCTGCAAATACCTAGAACAAAAAAGACTTTTTCTCCCCTTTCTTAGCCTATTTCTCTCCCTCATTAATTCCTGTCCTATATCTGTCACCTCTCAATCCTCTATAGTTGAGGAGTTGATATGAGAGCAGAAGGTTCCCTTCTCCATTTATTGTGCACAGAATAAAGCCTTTCTTTATCCCCAGCACGTGTCTCTCAGACGTTGGTTTTTCTATGGGTTTGTAACAGAAGACCTCACTCAATTTCTATCAACATTCTGTACACAATCATTTAGGGAATCACTAGGACCAAGGCTTTCTCTGCAGCTCTGCTCTTCTGAGTCCTCATTGGAATGACATGTAATGCTCAGTTCACGGCAATACAAACTTCCAAGAATTCATTTCAAAACTGCCTTCACAGGATATGTTCTATTGTCACTGGCTTTCTTTTCTCAACATGATGTTGTTGAGATTCATGCATTTTATTTTTTAATTTGTTCTAATTGGTTGTAGATGATAATAGAATGCATTTTGACACATTGTACACAAATGGAGAATAACTTTTCATTCCTCCGGCTGAACATGGTGCAGAGTCACACCAGGATTATAGTCATACATGTATGTATATATGGTAATATTGACTGTCTCATTGTATTGTCCTTCCCATCCCCACTGCCCCACCCCTCCCCTCACTTCCCTCTGCACAATCTGAAGTTCCTTCATTCTTCCCTACCTGCACCCCCACTAGGGATCAACATTCACTTATCAGAGAAAACATTTGGGACTAGCTTATTTCACTTAGCATGATATTCTCTACTTCCATCTATTTACCTGCAAATGCCATAATTTCATTCTTCCTTAAGGCTGAGTAATATTCCATTGTGTATATATACCACTTTTAGTTATCCATTCATCTGTTGAAGAGCATTTAGGTTGGTTCCATAATTTAGCTATTGTGAATTGAACTGCTATAAACATTGATGTGGTTATGTCACTGTAGCATGCTGATTTTAAGTCCTTTGGGTATAAACCTAGGAGTAGGATAGCTGGGTCAAATGGTGGATCATCCATTCTATTCTGCATACCAATATTTCATGTTAAGGTCTTTCCAGTATTTTGAATGAATATACAATATTTTTTATCTTCTCTGTTTGGTGGAATTCTGGGTATTTGTTTAGGTGGAAATGCTGAGTCATGATGTAGGTATTTATTATAAGAAATAACCAAATGGTTCTCCACTGTGGTTTAGTCCCACAAGCAATGTAATGAAAGATCCAATTATTCTATTTGCTTGCCAACAGTTGGTAGTGTTGGCTTTATTAATTTTAACCATTCTAATGAATGTGAAATAATATCTCTGCTTGCTTTAATTTGTGATTTTATTGTATGTAAATAACACTTCAGGAAGTAGATTATAAACATAAACATAAATAAGGAAAATGAGTTAAATACTTCATTGAAACTAGAGGAATATCATCTGCTATTGTATAAGAGTCATTTTACATAATAATTAGGTTAAAGAACCATGAGTATTTGGGACAAAATTCATGTACAGTCAAAATGACCTTTGATAAGTCACTAGAAAATTGTCCTGTTTTTCAAAATGCAATGCGAAATTCGTTCCTAGGACAGCAACCAAATTTACCACCATATAAAATAATCCATTGATGTATTTTTATCTAGTATAATGCCAAACACATCTTTAAAAAGTCAAATCCTATTCCACACAGTGAGATGGTCACACTTTGAAAATCATGAAGGAGATTTATGTTTCCTTTTTCACTATGTGGAGTATGTTCCCACCAACCTGAATGATAGATACTTAAATTATTTCCTTATTGTTGTCGTGATGTGAGATGCCACATGTGCATAATGTATAAGATGCATTTATTTGTAAGGATGATTTCCCACTGGATCCCATCATGAATATGATGGCTACCCATATGGGGTCCCCCCAGGTGTGATGGAGCTGGACCACTGGCTGGCTGTCCACAAGGGAAATCAGGGAACTAAACGAGGCTTGGGATGCTTTCAAAGGGATACAGGAAGGGAACTTAATTGAATTCCCATTTCACTGAATATTTTTAGATTTCCAGTTAAAAACGTCACTTAATGTGTTCAAAAAGAGCCTTCCAGTTTTTCACGGAAGTAGAACACTGTTATCAGCACTGCTAGTTAGTAGCAATGGTAAAAAGAAAGGTAAAGGGAAAGGATCACCATGAATAGACCAAACCTCAAATGATCCTTTCTGTTTACACCTTTCTTCTTCCTTCCTACAATGTCATATTTTGAGTAGAATTATATAGCTTTAAAATCTCACAAATCAATACTTTAAGCCTCATTAAATGACAAAGACTGTTAGGTCCTTCCTATGTTTACAATGCCTCCTGTAGGTCACAGACTTACACAGAACCCTGGATTATCTGTATGCATGCATATGATTTCCTAAGAGGGAAGGAGGCTAGAGTCACAAACTATGTAACATTAGGATCAGAATGCCCTCTGTATTACTACAGGGAGGTTTCCTAACCTTTAATCGAAGGATGGACTTGCACAGATTCAAATACATCTGAAACTATACATAGACTATATGTATTTACATGTGGTTATATTTCTTCTGGGAAAAAATCCATGTTTGCATTACAGAAATGATGCAAGGTGATGTGATGGGATAAAGGTGCCAAGATGAATGGTAATCTGTATTTCTGTTTCTGGGGGAGGGGCTTTCGTCAGCATTAGTATGGTTGTGAATCAATTTTTCATCCATCTTTTCCATATTCTTTGTTAGACCAATGATAATGGCGTCAAATGTTATTTGTAGATAAGACAATGCCTGTCAGAAAATAAAATCATGAGGTCAAGGTCATGAAATACAGCCTTCAGGAATATAAGGTATTTTGAAAATGGTCTCATAAAGGAATAAATGTATTAAAGCAAATCTCCAAGGACATTAACATTAATTTCTATAAAAAGTAAAACTATAGAAACAGTTGTAGAGATGCCCCATATGAAGTTAAATGCTGTGCAAGTGCCTCTTGGTTTCTAAAGTCTAATGGATTAAGTCTGGTATCTTGTTTAACTTTTGTGAAATTTTAATGTGAAACTCACAGTCTGTCATGCTAGGAGTTATGCTTGGAGATTAAGAAAGCAAGGAGTACCCTCTGAAAGCAATCAGGTCCTGACCTTGAAAAGAGTAACTGGAAGTTTTGGATAGAAAATCTTCCAGTCTAGAAATGGCAAATAAATTTTGCCTTCCATGCTAGTTTCAGTGATGGTCTAGAGTGATGTGTGGGAAGGATTCTAGGGCTTCTGAATCAGAATTGATTAGTTATGTCTGCTAGGCCACAGAAAGGGGGAGTGGTAGCAGAGGTGCAGGTATGCCTTGTTCCTATCCTAGTAAGAGTGAAAAGGCTTCAGTACAGGCAGAAAAACATTACTATATGGGAGGAAAGGAAATAAGGGTGGATATTGTAAGTATAAGAAAAATGTAGATATACAAGCTATAAAATACACAAATTCAAAAGTCATTATGAGGAAACAGAAACAATAATTAAAATAAAACAATCAAAAATAAAAGACTAAAACTATCTAAAAAGAAACAATACATCAGGTGACCTATTTTAAAACTAAATCCATTCTGCATTATATTTATTAAACCCTCCAATATCAGTTGAGTGTGTTCCAGGAACAGTTGAGAATTAGAACCTAACATTCATAAAAAAAAAAAAAGAATCTGTGCCTCACCTTGAAGAACTTACCTTGTATTGAGGGAAACTCATTTATAAGTAAAAATATAATGACCTCTCTTCACAATAAGTCATAATGCAGGTTCAAAAAAATGCAATGGAATCCAAAGGGAAGAAGTGATTTACAGCTCAAGGAAAAGAGGGTCTCCAGTGAAATGGATCCTTAGAGATGTGTGGGTCTCTATATCTTGTTGGGGTGGATGCCAGTACAAAGCAGTGGTAATATGAAAAGTCATGGCACATCTGGACAATGGAGAGGTTTGCTGCAGATGGAAAGACCCAGCACAGTGCAGGGAACAGAGGAGAAGGAAACATAGAAAGAGAAGACATGAGGAGGCAAATGGAAAGGCAAGATTGGGCGTTGCACACTGAAATCTGTGTGCAGATCTATGGGCGTTGCACACTGAAAAACATTACTGTATGGGAAAGAAAGGAAATAAGGGTGGATATTGTAAGTATAAGAAAAATATAGATTATATTTGAAATCTGTAGCTAGTTCTTCAGGCAGGGTGGGGGGATGGGGGGAATGGTACAACCTAAGCATCTACATATTTATTTCACTTTGATCCTCACAACCAATATATATTAAAGGTACAGAACAACTCTGCAGTCTAAGCTAAATATGAGGACAATGGAGATGGTAAACATTTGAAAACATCCTAGGGAAGAAGAAAATGGCCAAGAGGGGATGGGTTGAGCAGCCAAGCAAAGGTAGAAAATGAGATATTCCCCGTAAAAACAAATAAACAAAAACCTTTGAGATCACTGATAGTACGTGAATATGCAGTATGGAGTTTTTTAACCTTTATTTCCTTAGTTACAGAAACAGCATATGTAAAACAGCAGCCAAAATTTAAAAATGGCTATTTCTATGGTTGGAGAGGAAAGAAAATGTGTGCGTGTGTGTGAGTATGCGTGTTCGCGCTTCAACCTTGCAAATAAGACCTAAATCTGTACAAGATGCTGAATGCAGGAGCAACCCAGATCATGTCAAGTTTCAAAGGCCTTTTGTAAAATCCAGCCCAAGAAAACAAACAGACTGCAAAACACAATGCTCAAGGGGAAAAACACAAATCTTTTCTTCAGTAACTGTCAAAAGGAGACAAGTCTTAAAATGGTAGCTGTCTGAATTAGGAAAAAAAGTCAAAGCAAAAAAAAAAAAAGGTATTAACCACATTCATATGTGGGATCAAAGAACATAAATGCAAGCATTTCTTATCCAGGCAGGACCAAGAAATCCTAGGAATAGGGTTGGGTGTGCGCTATGAATTTTAAGGGCCCAACCCAAAGATCAGATCAGAGAACTACTTACGTAGCTAGAAGAAAGCTGCTCAATTTCCCTTTCCTCGGTTTCCTTAAATGTAAAAGGAAGATAAGTTCCTAAGAATCATTCCTAAAGGAAGAAAGAAAAGGAGGAGAGAGTGTTTCCGACTGTATATATGGAGAAATCAAATTATAACCTAAATAAAACATCTCGTTGGAATTCCAAGGTCTCATCATACAGAAGAAAATTCAGCATGAAGACATATACAGCATTTATTTAAAATTTCTTTCTTCGGGTGGGTTCATCTTTCAGGAGTATCACTCTTATTATAAGGTTTGTGATGATAACCATCTCTGCTACCCCAGAAACATGGAGAAAGGACAGAAAGGCAGGACAGGGGGACCTGTCCCGGAAAAGTCTCTGATGCCTCTCCCGGGTGGAGGCAGAGGGTCCACGGGTCTCCAGGCAGCTCTGGATGCCCTCAGAACTAGATCCCCATGGAGAAGCCCGAGGTAGTTTACACACCTCCCTCCCACATCTGTTCCACATGAGTGAGATCCTGTGGGATCTCTCTGTGACTCTTCTCTGTGACCCAGATGTCCACTTTCATTGGAGCCACTTTGTTTCTGAATCCAGGGCCTGTCTCTCCATCCAGCGGGTAGCACCATGACACACAGAAGCATATCCCTGCACACAGGAGGCAATCCTCCTAGTCACCCCCTTCCAGCATTGACTGTTGTCATAGATACAAGCTGCAATGGCCCAGTCATGGCTGGGCATGACCCATGGTGGCTCACTCTTTGGTCTCCAGGGCCTTCCCCACTTTAATAAGAAAGGACTCCAGAAGCTTTTGGCTTTGGTCAGTTATGGAGACTCATGTTTACTTGTTTAGAAATGTAACCCTGTAGGATCCTTCTGTGGTCTTTTAATTTTGAGTTTGAAAATCTCTAATGACTTCTGGCTCTCAAAGACCTCATCGCATCTACACCGAAGGTGTTCAATTCTGTTCTGATCTCAGGATGACGGGAGTCAAGAGGAGGGTAGCACTTTACTTACACTGTGATCCTGTAACGCACAGCTCTGTTCCCTGAGATGCCATGGGGGTGTCATTCATACCTATGGGGATGAAGGGGGAGGGACACTACATCCCTGCAAGGCCGTCTGAAGATTTCTCTTCAGAAACCCTGGAAGTTAGAAGGCAGTGGTTGATATATTCAAAGTGATGGAGGCAAAAACTGTCATCTAAGAATCCCATGGCCAGCAACATGTCCCTCCCATAGGAGGGAGAAATGGAGGTGTTACCAGAGGCCTTGGTCCCTCGGGGTTGCTGTAACAAAAGACCTCAGACTTCAGAATTTATTAACAACAGAAACTGATTTATCACAGTTCTGGAGGCTGGCAAGTCCAGAGTTAAAGTCCAGTAGACTAAGTGTGTAGAAAGGGCCGACATTCTCCTAACTTTCCTCCATGGCCGAAAGGGTAGAAGAATGAACTTACTAAGTCAGGCTGGCTTCCTTCCTTCCTTCCTTCCTTCCTTCCTTCCTTCCTTCCTTTCTTCCTTCCTTCCTTCCTTCCCTCCCCCTTTCTCTTTCTTTCTTTCTCCTTTCTTCCTTTTTTCCTTCCATCCTTCCTCCCTCCCTCCCTCTCTTCCTTCCTTCCCTCTTTCTCTTTCTCTCTTTCTTTCTCCTTCCTTCCTTCCTTCCCTCTTTCTTTCTTCCTTCCTTCATCCCTCCCTCCCCCTTCCTTCTTTCCTTCCTTCCTTCCTTCCTTCCTTCCTTCCTTCCTTCCTTCTTCCTTTTCTTTCCTTTCCCTTCCCTTCCCTTGCTTCCCCTCCCCTCCCCTCCCCTCCCCTCATCCCCTTCCCTTCCTCTCCCCTTTCTTCTCCTTTCCTTTCCTTTCTTACAGACTTGATGAGTCAGCCTCAGTTCTGCTTTGCTGGGAGGCATGGAAAAAGTAAAAGCCATCGTTTCCACATCCCAAGGAAAGAGACAAGTGCACAGTGAGCCACAGGAGTGCTAGGGCTTCCACAAAAGCAGCATATGGCTTTATTGTCAAGAATGACCCCAAAGGAGAAAAAAGATACACTACACACACCCACACACACACACACCTGCATGTGCAACAGCATCTGAAACGACATTTTTCCTGCATCACCCACCTCCCCACTCTTAATGATAATTATGAGAATAAGAAAAACAATCCCTTTTAATTTCCCCTTTGATACCATTCGTTAGAGGTGCAAGAGATTTTCTCCTTATGTAGCAGGTTGGGAATAGGCTAATTAATTTGTCAGTGTAAGGAAAGCACTGTAAGCTGGCACACATTTGCATTTTTTCTGCCTTTTAAATTGTACTGTGGAAATCAGGACTTTAAAAAGCACAGCCAAATTAAAGACGGATGCCAAAGTCACATGAAAAACTGATATGACAGGAACACAAATTATGGAGATGCACAAAGGAACTCAGCTCTTCAATGTCCCCAAGACAATTAACCTTGCTGGTATCTGTTAAACACACTAAATAGTTTCAGGCTCCCTTTCAATCACTCTGGACAGATAAAGCCTAACATTTACATTTAATGACAGTTTTTCCTTAACATAATTTCCCACATATTAATTAAATGCCTTTTCTTCCCCTTTGGCAACAGCATCCACTTCATTCAGAGGTTCCAAATTCTTATAATGAAATTGATAAGTTTTTAGAAAACAATGTTTACTATCAGCCAAAATTAAGTGAACGCACAGATATAGGGACTCAGGGATGCCACAGACAACAGGAAATCAAGTTATTCCATTGCTCACGTGAACTCTATAACCAAAAATGGTAATTTGACATTTAGAAAGGGTTCACAAGGAATCAGCATATAGTAGCACTTCACGAGTATATTTAACTCTCATTTTATATCAGGTTGGCAGGATACCTGCAAATTCACCTCCATATCACAAATGGAGAAACGGGACCTGGGGGCAGTCCTGGGAGTGGCCATTGGTCCTACATCCAGACAGTGGTGTTGCCCGGACCTGAGCCAAGGCAGTCTCCCTCCACCGACTTTTTATTTATTAAATGATACTGCCTCTGCCAGTCGTTCTTTGTTTTCTCCACTACATATTTCCTGATTTCTGGCACTACTATTTCCATCCCATTCCATGATCAAGAAGGAGCACCCTGAGAAAAGAAACACGTTCTTGAGCATTATAAAGCAATGATCCCAGAGGGCAGGAGTAATACTTACTACTAACTTTCATCTCCCTGCAGCTACTAGTAAAATACCAAATTCAGCCACTTCATGATCTGTGTCCCTAACTGGCCATTCTGGAAACCTCTTCCAGATGATTGCTCCCTTGCTCCAGACCTGGAGTTTCGACAGAACCATAGCCATGCACACCTGAAGCTATGTCAGGTTGGGAGACAGATATACCAAGTTTTAGTGAGCAAGCAGTCGATTTGGGGCAAATTATGTTAATTTTCTTAGTATCGGTTTCTACATCTGTAAATGAGGAATAATAATAGCTACTACCCCCAGAGAGTAGTTTTCAAAGATTAAATGAGTTTACGCATTTTAAAAAAGCACTGTGGTCAAAGGACTCAATAAATGGGAGATTCTAAAAAAGAATGTCTAATGCATTTTAAAATTGAGGTATAATTTACATAATATGAAATGTTTAATAAGTGTGTCAATTATCACTTGTGAAGAACATGTATCAGAGTACAAAACATTTCCATCATCCTCGGAATTTCCCTCTTGCACACTTCCCAGGCTGTCCCTAAGCTCAGCAAGCACTGAGCTGATTTCTACCATCCTCGATTAGTCGTGACTATTTGGTAATTTCATGTAAGTGAAATCTTACCATAGATATAGCTTTTTTTTTGGTGTGTTAGATTCTTTCACTCATATTCCATTTTTGAGATCCATCTGTAAATGTGTGTATTAATAGAATGTTCCTTTTATTGTTGACAAAAAACTCTTTATAAACATAGCAGAGTTGATCCATTTTCCTGCTGATGGACATCTGAGTTTTCAGCACCACACTACTATGCTCAGAGCTATTATGTACATGTGTACACGAACATTTTTAATCCCCTTGGATAAACACATAGGAGGGGAATTTCTGAGCCTTCAGGCAGACACTTGTCTGAATTTTATAAGAAACTTCCAGATTTTTTTTCAAAGTGGCTGGAGCATTTTACATTTTTAGCAGGAATGCATAAGCATTGAGGTAGCTCCACATTTTCTTAACTTGGGATGCCAGTTCTTTCACTTCTGGCCATTCTAATATGTATGTGGTGGCGCATCATTGAAGTTTAAGTTGTATTTCCTGGACAATAAATGATGTGAAGCACCAACACTCATCTTTATTGCCCATGTTGCATCTTGAATTTATGAAGTACTTGTTAATACATCTTAGGTATACAGATTACAAATATTTTCTCCAGGTGTGTGCACTGTGTCTTTATTTTCTTGTTGCTACTTTTTTAAAAAGTAAGTTTATTTATTTATTTATTAGTTGTTTTTAGTTACACATGACAGTGGAATCCATTTTGATATAATTATGCAAGCATGGAATATATTGTATTCTAGTTAGAATCTCATTCTTATGGATGTACACGATGGTGGGATTCACTGTGTTGTTTGCATATACGTACTTGGGAAAATTATGTCAGATTCATTCCACTGTCTTTCCTTTTCCCATCTCCCCTCCCTTTCCCTTCATTCTCCATTTTCTAATCTACTACACTTTTATTCTTCCCCTGACCTTCCCCTTATTTTGGGTTAGCTTCCACATATCAGAGAAAACATTTGACCTTTGGCTTTTGGGGATTGACTTATTTCACTTAGCATGAGAGTCCCCAGATCCATCCATTTGCTGACAAATATCATAAAATCATTCTTCTTTATAGCTAAGTAATACTCCATTGTGTATATGTACCAGATTTTCTTTATCCATTCTTCTATTGAAGGACACCTAGGTTGGTTCCATACTTTTTGATGGGTAGATAGATGCTTTTAACTTTTATGAAGTTGAATGTATTGCTTTTCCTTTCACAGTTTATGGTTTTTGTGTTTTAAAATATTTGCTTCATGAAGTTACAAGGTGATATAGCTCAGTTGGTAGAGTGCCTGCCTCACAAGCACAGGGCCCTGAGTTCAATCCCCAGCACCACAAAAAAAAAAAAAAATGAAGTTGCAAGGTTATTCTAGCTTTTCTTCTAGTATTTGTTGTTTGAGCATTTATAGTTCAGTCCATGATCTGACTCAAACTGATTTTGTGTATGATAGGAGGCAGTGGTTGAGAATGTTCATTTTTTCATATAAGTGTCCAGTTGTTGGGGCAGTTTTCCTGTCTACACTGAATTTATTTTGTGTTATTATTAAAAGTCAGTAGCCTCTATTTATGTGGGTCTGTGTCAGAATTCTCTTTGTTCCACAGACCCATTTATTTATAATGGCATCTATTTTACCTTTCGTTTTTATTATGTTTTACCTTTTTTTACTTATTTAGATTTCAAATGCAGGAACTGAAACATCTGCAACTTTGCTTATGGCTTTTTTCATTAAATGTTCTTTTTCCTCTCTTAATGACATATGCATATCTATATGCAAAGGTATACACACACATATATACACATATATATACACACAAAACATAAAATACACACACTAAAGCATATTGATCATTTGTATTCTTAGATCTTCCTGGTTTTAAGCTTCAGATTTTATAAACCTCCCTTAGTTTTCAGAGATCAAGGAAAAGGTTCAAAATCATTTCTCAGATTTAAGCAAAGTACATGAATCATGTATAGAGGTCAATGAAAATTAAACTCCTAGATACTCCTCCAAGAGATTTTGATACAGTAAGTCTGGGGCAGGCCTGAGAATTCACCTGCCTTACAAGCTCGGATGATATGGATGATGCCAATTTATAGGCCACACTTTAAACAGAAGAAGACACTGAAGAGTTTAGTGTTTTTTCTAATGTTTATGCAGAAGCTTTATCAGAGCTCTGCTTTGTCTTTCCAAAGCCTGGTCCCATGGCCACTAATATATGCCATCTGTCCTCACTTGAAAAGGAGTCTGAAATCTCTGCTTCATGCATGGGATCCTAAGAGCCAGGAAGCACTGGGGTGGATTGATGACTTCAACATCGCCTCATTTCCTTCTTTCTTCCTGGAAATTGGGTTTTGGTTTATGAGCAGAGACATGCATGTACTTATACATACCACAGCTGAACAGAGCCCGGCGATAAACACGCACTGCAAAGGCGACGTTCTTCTCCCTGCGTCCTTGGCTAACAGTCAGAGAGAGTGCTATTTTCCTCTCAGCAGTTGATTGGTCTCTAAACCATGACCGTGTTTATAGCCAAGCCCTTTCACACTTTGCTGGATGTATGTTTTAAGTACTTACCATCTAGGTGGATATTCTCTAGAGAACAGGGACATTCTGAATTACACATCACCACTCTCAAAGCAAACAGCTCATCTTCACAATCCTAACCCAACCCCCTCAGATTCTCTGGGTTTTTAGGACAAGCAGAGAATAAGTTTTAGCTTCTCTTTCCAATACATCAAGAATGTATGGTCAGAAAGAATTGTACCACAACTACACAGGTATTAGGTAGTGTGTCTATACTTGTGTAAGGACTCAAAAAAAGCACACTGTGTGCATGAGTTCCCTTTTTCTGGTTTTTAAAATATCTATTTGGTCTTTGAAATCATTTGAATAAAAAATTAATTTATAATTAGTGTTGATACTTGAATCACTTTAAAGATGTCTCTGATATAAGAAAGAAAAATGATTTATCTCCATTATAAAAAAATTTAAAACCAAAGAAAATTTCTCTGAAAAAAAAGGAGGAAGAGTGTGTGAAATACTCTGCACAAGCTCACTGGCCCCATGCTCTCCCAGAGGCACCACAAACAATGCCCACATCAGAGCTCCGTCATTCTTCACTGGCATTTGGAAACAGCAGATAGAAAGTGCAAGTGCTTCGTCCTCAAAGGCAGATTCATTCATGCCCAGCTGACAGCAGAGGCCACACTTATTCCCACACTGAGATATTCAGAAATAAGAAGGCAGCAGGCCTGTGGCTACAACTAATTTGATCTTCAGCAGCTCTCCACCTTCACTGTGCACGGACAGGTGACCTATGGGAGCTACAGTGCCACGAGAAGGGAGCCAACCCAACACCTTGCCTATGCTCTACCGGCTTCCAGAAGCCTTTGGGTTGTGAGGTTTTATGTTTGTTTGCTTGTCCTTCCATCCTTCCCCATCACCATCATGAAGGTGTTTAAAAGGGCAGCAAACAAGTCACAATGGAATTTTCTAAGACACCTTGCAATTTCCCCTGAATATGCAATGCGTCCTAGGCTGTTAAACCATGCCCTCAACCAATGCTTTTGACCAGCAGCAAATCTAACCCTCTTACTATACACAGATGAGCAAAGAGATTCAATTCTAAAACATCTGGGAATGAGTATGACCCCTGACCCTAGCTTGCTGTACAGACTTAGACAACCTTTTATTTCTCTCGCCTCTCATTTCCAGAAGAGAAATCCCTTATTCCACAGGGTCATTACGAGTTGTACTTATTATGTCTTTTTTTTTTTTCCAAAGCTCATAGCATAATGCCTGAGTCACAACAACAAACACTTTACAAATGGTAGTCCTGAGCATTCCTTCCCCAGCTCTCCACCTCTCCCTCCCTGAAGACCTCAATCTAGCTATACTAAGCATGGACAAACTCACGTATACATACATAGAAACTAGATGCCATTCGACACGTTGTTTATGTATGTACATGTTATGAAGACATTTGTGGATGTGTGTATGTTTATATGTGTGTATGTATATACACACCACACATCTTTTTTTTTTTTTTTGGTGCCTAATTTCTATTACAATGAAGCATATCACTGTAACTTAAAAAAAAAATTCTGGATTCCAACTTAGAATCTGCTAGGCAAGGGTATGTATCACTAAGAAATGCAAAGACAGTTCCCCCTGAAGATCTTAAGAAATTATAAAACTTTACGGAAAGTTTTCTGCAGGCATGAAGTAGGAATAGAGACTGTATTACAAGTGTCAGCTCCCTGCTCGGTCTTTTTACCTGAGGTCTGATCACACAGGTTTCCGCCGTGATTTCTATTTCCTTTCTAGCAGAGACACCTGCACACAAGTCTGTGACTTGCCTCTGGCCATCTGCCCATCACTGGGACAATGCAGCCTCCCTTCAGCACCTCCTGCCTCCCCTTTTGCTTTGTCTCTCCCAGTACATCACACAAGCTGGTAGCAGAAGAAAAGAACTTCCCTTGAAAGGAAGACGGGACAAAGGAAAAGGAAGAAAAGATAGGGGAGGCGGAAGCCTGTGGAATTGATGAAACAGTTTAAAACTATCACCTCTGTCTTCAAAAGCAAGCTGTTAAAGCCACGAATCCATACCTTTGCAGTCCTCGTCTTGAACCTTGGACACGAACTTCAGGGAGACATTGGGACTGAAATAATCCGCTCAGGTCACCACCAAAGGGACAGTTTTCTTAACGTCCACTCCAGTTCAGTACAGACTTCCCCACGTCCCTGAGGATGGAGATTTCTTCCAAATCTACAAAATCACATGAGAAAGGCCATTTACAAAAACAAAAGCAAGACAGAGTGATACTAAATTCCAGACTATTTGCTTTTATGAAATTATACATAGCTGGGCACTGCAGTGGGTGCCTGCAGTCCAAGATACCCAGGAGGCTGAGGTGGGATGGTCTCTCAGTTCTCGGAGTTTAAACCCAGCCTGGGAAAAAAGGGAGACTCTGTCTCAATAACAAAACAAAACAAAACAACAACAACAAAGAAATGAAAGAAAGTGCACAGAAGCCCCTTTAATTTCTGATGGGCATAAAAATGAATAATGCCTGAAATGGATTCAGTATTGACTAAATCAAAGAAGCTTACAAAAAGAAGTCATAGTATCAAGATTGGAAGGGATTTTAGGACAGAAGTAGTCAAATATGCTAATTTAATTTATAGGGAAACTGAGGGTCTGTGATTGTCCTATAATGATTCATTACCCAGGGCATATTTGGGTCAGTGAAGTAAGTAAATCTTTAGAAAAACAAGCAATGGTGGCGGGGGCCTGGGGGTGGTGGGGCTGTAGCTCAGTGATAGAGCCCTTGCCTTGCACCTGTGAGGCATTGGGTTCAATCCTCAGCACCACATATAAATAAGTGAACAAATAAAGACATTGCATCCATCTACAACTAAAAAATTTTAAAAAACAAGCAATGTGCCCCATAATAATCTATGATAAAGCAAGACCAAAAGACAAAAGTATCACTCCATCTCGAAATATTTTCCTCATTTGTTTTCTAAGGTACCAACCTTGCCTATTCCCACTGGTCACTCCATAATGACTTTTCATCCTCCTAATTTCCAACATCAGGGCATTTCAGGACTCGTCCTGAGGCTCCTGTCTGTGTGCACCAATACTGCAGAACCTCTTCCAGTCCCATGATTAGAGATACCATTTATAGACAGCCAACTCTGAGATTTATCTCCAAGTCTAGATAGCTCCCTGAATTCCAAACTCCCCTATCAACCATCTATTCAATTACTACTTGGAATTCAAATAGTCACGTCAGATAGAGCATGCCCAAACTGAAGTCCCGGCTCTATACCCACTACCACCAACCCCTTCAGACACAGATGAAGCCTCTGTCTTCCTAGGTTAGTCCTTCCCCCTCAGTGACAACTCCATTCAGCCACTGGTCAGGTCCAAACCCTCCAACTCAACCCTGACTTTTCTTTGTTATTTAAGACCTATGTTCTCCACTCCATCAAACAGGTTGTAATGGCCCTGTACGCAGAGAAAATCAAGCCACTGACCACTTCTTACCCCTCCTTCACCACCACGCTGGTTCAAGACTTAACAGATCTGTGCAGATGCACAGTAGGCTCTCCCAGGCCATGGTGGTCACTCTCTTGATTATGAGAACAACACTCCCTTCTCAAAACCTTCCCTGTCGCAGAGTCAAAGCTAAAACAACCACCAAAATAATTTTGCGTGGCTCAGCTCTGTCAACTGGTCTCCCACTCTTCTCCCTCATTTCTTCCTCTCTAGCTCTGCTTCTAACATGTTCCTAATGATATTTAAAACCTTTGAACTTGCCTTTCCTTTCCCTGGAACTCTACTTTCCACTCATTGTTTCATATCTTTGCTCAAATGCTACCTGCGCAGGGAAATCTCTCTAATCATCTCTTTTAAAACTAAGAACCCTTGCTGCATCCCTCATTCCCCTGTGTTTAAAACTTGAGAAAACTTTCTTATGTATTTTGTGTTTACTCGCTAATTGTCTGCCTTCCCCCTACTAGTACAACATAAGCTTCATGCCAGCAAGGAATTTTACCACTGGTATCTGTATCCCAAGCACTTTTCTCACAGCCTAACATGAAAGTGGAGTTCAATCAATAATTTTTGAATGAATGAATGAATGAATGAATGAATGAATGGATGAATCAACAAACAGGAAGCTTTAAGTCCTTGACAACTATGTAATGCTGACTATGTGAATGTCTTCTGGCATTAGCAAAAGGATTTTGTGTAGCCTAGCATGTGACATAGAAGATGTATATTATGGATATTTGTGGATGCAGCAAATAAGAACTCCAAAGCCATTTTTAGAAACACTTGAAGTATATATGGTTCAGATGCAGGGATCCTGATTGCATCCTGATACAGCGATCTCACTGGTTGTAACCTCACTTTCGCCATGTATTCCTTAGTTTTCTCTGCCTTTTATTCCATGCCATTATTCCTTGTCCTTCTGTGAAATTTCACTCCCTGCCTTAGGAGAAAAAGGAATTCAGGGTCAGACAAGGAAGAAATGGGTTTAAGGGAAAGGGTATAGGGCAGGCTCAAAAGCACTTTGGACTTTGGATCTAAGTTCAATTTGGATATCAATTCCTGGGAAGCATGTTTCCTCATTGAACCAAAAAATATACTCTCTAAGATTTTAAGCTCCACAAAAATGATGATTTCCCTTTTTTAATTAACAAAAGGTTCCCTTACTCTCAGTCACCTAACTTTGGTTAGGAAGTATGGTACAGTGTTAATGAACGAGGCTTGGGAATAATCACAGTATTTACAAGCTAGTTCCACCACTGTGAAACCCTTCAACTTCTTTAAGTGTGAAGACATTCAATTTTTCTAAGACATATTATTTTTTCTGTAAACTTGAAATGACAGAACCATACCTGTACTGTTAGGATGTTCATGAAAATGAAAGGAAGTCATATAGGTAAATCAGTGCTTATTGCATAAGATGTAAGTACTCAATAAACATTTTCCAATGATTTTAAAATTTTTATTGTTGCAGGCTTACATTTCATGATCATACTTAATTTATTTACATGTCATGATTTTATGATTTATATAAATTCATGACATTTCAAGATTTTATTTACCTTCATTTGATATCAAACCAGTGTCTGAATTGTTTCCATCTTTTGTCAAACAGAATTGCTTCTGTGGCCCTTGATGACTTTGGAAACTTTCTCTGGACCATCTCCAGGCTCAGAAGTATGCAGTTACCCCAACCACCCCTAGGCTAGGGGCAGATGGCATAACTGTAACATGAGAGTCAAGTTTTCTGGTTCATTTCATGTCCTATTGCTGATACCCTGCAATTTGGGGATGATCTTGGCCTTAGTTTTAGAGCAAGCTGATAATCATCGTGCCACAGTATACAATTATTCCTGAATGCAAAAGCCAAGAGACACAACTCTGGAAAGCAAACAACACTGCAATTCAGCAAAATGATATATGAAGTTATTAAAGAAATTGTGCTGACTGCTTTGAGAATTTAAGTCTCAAGTCTACCCAAATACATCTTCTTTTCTTGTATTAAGAAACCGTCTCTGTTTAGATAGTAAAAATGTGAAAATATGTCACCTACCTTTCAGATTTACTTATGCACTAAACTAAGAAATAGTTGAAATGCTTCAGGGAAAAATTAACTGCACTCCATTCTAAGTCATTCAAGGCCCTGGTCAGAAATGCATTTATTCAACAAATATTTAAGGAGTACGTAATGTCTGCTATATACTTTATTAAGAACTGTGTATGGCAGGAACTAAGACTTTATTCCTGCTCTCATGAAGACTCTTCCCTTCCTGTGGTTCTTCTTTGGGATTTTCTAAGTTCTGCCCAGATGTGGGAGAACATGATCACCTCCTACATAGCAGTTGATTCTCCTAAGCAGTGACACCATGTGTGTTGACATAAGCAACCCGATCCTTGATAGAGATAGTTCTACAATTCTTGGTTTTCTTGGAAAACCAAATCATTTTCTTAATTTTTTCATCATGTCCCATCCACACACACCTCTTCTGAGGTGATCCTGGTTTATTTCTCTCCTTCGGCAAAATAGCAAAAAGCCTCCACCAATTCCACCATTAAGATGCTGCATGGTGTGTGGTCAAGGCACAAAGTCCAGAGGGCATAGCTGCAGCAGTGAGCTGCTGTAATCCTTGGCAATTGTAAAGGAATTAATACCATCATATGGGAAGATAAACTAGGAAGGTATAGAGTAGGAATATCATTAAAAAATATAAGGTCAAGAAAGCACCAGTGTGCCTCTGGGTGGAGAGCTAATCACAGAGGTAGGTGGTGGCAGCTTGCCTGTTGGGCAGCCTTGAAGGCTTCAGTGAATGTGTCATTTGTCAAGAGGTATCAGTGAGAGGCTGCTCTGATGGTGGAGTGTGAACCACACCTCTTTAATGACTAGGCTGAGTTAAAGATGATCCCTGTGTGTATAAAGCAGGAGCAGACAACAACCCACAGGTCCACTGGTACTGAGACACATTTCCCAAAGAGGCAGGCATCCAGAGAAGGCAGAAGGAAGAGGTCAAGAGGGACATACAGGATTAGAAATCTAAATAGGTCTTGACAAAGAACAGTGAGTGGAAGCATGTTATGCTAACAGGGACAGGTCCTTCTGGGAACTAGAAAAACATTGCTGTAAAGCTTCAGGGCTCAAGGAGACACAGGTAGATCCAGGAGGTAGAAGGGGCTGTGCCTCACTTGCCAACACACAGCACACTGTCTCCAGCTTTGTGATATGGAAATCACTTTCATCTGCATAAAAGGAATTTGAGGTTTGGAGATTTTAAGAATTTGGAAATCATGTAACTAGAAAGTGGCAGTATCAGGATTCAAACTCAGAGCTGAAACTGGTAAGAAAGGAGCAAATCATTGTTAGTCTCCTCCTAGATGTTATTTCTGATAAGACCCACTTCTGAAACTCAGAAATGTCACGATTTGAACTCAGAAGGAAAAAAATTATTCCTATAAGAATATAATCGAGAATTAGCCAATTCAGTCTGCTAAGGAGACTGAAGACACCCAGGCCAGAGAAGGTGCATTTATTCTTCAAAAGCCCCAGAGGAGGTCACACCACATTTTGGAGATTTTGTTTCCTGGGGAACAAAGAGAGTGAACCTGGCCCTAAGTCAGCGTGGCTGAGCAGTCTCAGTTGTAAAATATGGATTATGATTTCTACCAGCTGATGTTACCAAAACCATTTTGGGCCTATAATACATAAAATACTTGGGGGATCGAGGTGCTCAACTGGAACTGGAACCATCATTTGAGCTAGCTCAGTTGCAAAGTCCTTACCTTCTGTTCATTTTTAGTCTGTAAACCAAACAATTGAACTGCTAGGGAACAGCAAAAGAAAATCTGTGCTGCTGGATTTTAAGGATTAGAGAAAACAGCTAGTGACTTTTAGTTGCCTGATCTCTTGCCAATACATTAGCACCTTATTTTCCTACCTGGTTAGCCTTTTGAATTGGATGGTGAAATTGAAGGGACTCTAGAAGAAAAGTCACTGAATATTATAATGGGATTTTAGGACATTTCCTGGCACCTGAGCTAATTGCTGATCTGTGGTCTTCTCTGCTAGTTAATGAAATATGCTAATTTCATACACTTTATAAAGTGTGTTAAACTCTGATGGTCCATATGTAGCAACAGCAGTGCCTGCAAAATGGCTTTTAAAATAGGTCTTGAGTGCATGTAGAAGAATAAACACCTACCCTTACCCTTTCTATGTATGCTCTCTAAGCTTGATGTTTGTTATTTTAAATATCTAGAAATACAGGCCTACCCTTTGCTACAGGAAATTGATCTTTGTCACCAGACAACAGTCCTCATTACCAGTCTAAATAATAACTAGGCATATATGAGATCCCTAAAGATATCCCCTCTTTGCAGGATTCACATAATCAGTACAACTCTCTATACTTGTATACTAGTGAAGTTTGCAGCGGCAGCAGCATGCAACTCCACGTGGCCTCAGATCCAGACAGTGGACCTTCTGTGCTGCCTCAAACCTAGACCATGACTGACCTCACCACATCCTCTTCACTTGCTGTTGTGGAGAAACAGTTGGACCACTTGCTTAGACAGACAGTGATTACCAGGTGCCTTGTTGAGCATCAGCTTTTCACCTCTCTCTGGAAAACCAATGCAATAAAGAAACTGATTGGAATCATTGACATCAGCAGCACCAAGAAAAGATCAGCATCACATTAATCCTAAAACACCTGCCTCTGATCTTCTGCTCTGAGTGACAAATGTAAGTTAGATCTACCTGACACCACCGTGAAGATGAAGGAAGGGTGTTCTCTGCAAACTTGTCATTCCAGGAGGCTGTCAATGAGGACATTGGCTAAAAGTATTTGATCCCTCCCTGACTTTGATTCCTGCCACAGCTGCTCACTAACTGTGTGCTTTGGCATGTTATTTAACCTCTCAGTGCTGCAAATACAACATAGAAATCATAATAATGTCAAAAGGTTCAATTTTGAACCTTTGAATTTTTGAAACACTTAGAACAGTTTCCAGGAAGGAGTTAAGAACATTGTTTGCTGCTAGTATTAATTGTTGCATGATAGTTGGGATTTCATTTTTTGCTTTAATAGAAGTCAGCTTACCTCCTACAGAATGAGGGAAAACAGGAGAAGAAGACCACATAGCACATATTCCAGGTGGAATATATAAACCCTAGAGAACCTGATGGAAGTACAGAGGGGTGAAATTAGATTTAAATAGACTTTCCTGAGTACAATGGAACCATGCTTGGGTAGGACTTTTTGTACCTATTAAATAAGTACAACAACACCTCCACTATGTTTCAGAAGGATTTTAGGAGGATAGATTGTAGGGTTGGGAGTCAGTTCAGTGGTAGAGCATGTAATTAATATGCATAGGTCCTGGGTCTAATACCCAGCATCAAAAAATAAGAAGAGAACAGTATGTATGACATGCACTGGTGGCTCCCCTTCCAGTCTGACTAATTCACAGCCTACACCCTGCCTGTTTTGTATATTTTTTTTTTGAGGCACATTGAAGTCATTATGTCAATACAAAATCTGTGTGTGAATATAAATTAGTCGCTTATGCACGATACCCTTCACTGAATGATGTCTGACAAGGCTGCACCATTTCCTCACTAATTCCATGGTGGCAAACAGGAAAGGCAGATCTGTATGGAATGACCTGTCACACTGTTTTGCTGAGTGCATCCAGAGAATCTGAGGATCACAGAAGTTACTGCCCAATCCTTGAGCTATTTCTGAAAGGACAGGTATCATCATTATTGGTAACAACCTAGAAGGATTTCAGAAACTATTACGTATTGAGATTTTGTGGGTCAGCATTGTGCTTAGCTTGTTTTGTCTCATGAAAAATTTCTAAGCAGTTAACAAGGTAGAAGGAGAAGATGAAAGCTCAGTGGTAAAGTAACTTATGCCCCACCATGTGGCATGAATTGGACCCTGAGAGCCTCAAGCCCAAGTCTGGGCTTCTATTCACCATGTTCTAATCTTTCCTGTTGAGCTCCAGAATCATCTTTGTGACGAAAAATTGTGAACATGTTTTTCCAGTTTGTGGCTTATCTCCTTACGTTGCTCATGGTATTTTGTGAGGGGTAATCTTTTCATAAGAGTAGAGTTAATATTCCTAATATATAAAGATCTCTTACAGACAGAAAAAAATTCTTTTGTCAAGGAAAATAGAGAAGGGTATTACAACAGAAAGTTTAAGGAAAAAAGAAATGCAGATAGCCTCTGAACTCAGCAATACTCATAATAGGAGAAATGCAAATTAGGGGTGGGAAAATTAGAGCATCAATGAGAATAATAACTGCAAAGGATTAAACCACTACTGATAGATTTAACTCCATGAGCCCACAATGATACTAAAAAAAAAAAAAAAAAAAAAAGACTAAACGTTTCATTGGCCATCATTGAGAACCAAATCATTAGGAAAACGGCAAATGGTAGAAAAATTAGCATTTGTCTTGTCTTTCCTTGTGGACAAATAAATGCTGATAAATTTTCATTTGTAGAAGTTTTTTCACCAAAAATGAAAACACAGTAATGAAATTTGAATATCAATATTTTGTAACCCCCAGTAAAAGAGTAGATGTAGGTAATAATGATTGATGGTGCTAACGTCACAAAAGAAAGAGTTGTCACGTGCCTCCTGATGGAAGTACATACCTTCATCTATGAAGTCATCATGCCCAGAATAGGCAGCCTGAATCAGATCAAGCCTCTGTCCTTAATTCCCAGTCTCAGGGAGTTCAGTGACTAGGGATATGCTGTACACAATGTCACAGGAATGAGATCAGCAACATCAAACTGAGCAACTGCCTTCCACAAATACATATCCAGGAAAGTAATAGGCAGTAATGGGGAGCCTAGGATCCAAAGTAGCCTTACCAGAAATCAAAGTCCACTTTAATGACTGGAACTTCTTTCAATCTTGATATATATATATATATAATATCTAAGAAAAAATTTCCTTGAGTAATTTTAAAAGTGACAAACCTATTAGGGATATTAAATAATTGTTAACATCTTTGCAATAACAGCATCATTGTGATATTTACAAAAGGGATCTCACCTTTCAAAGAAATATTGAAATGTTTAAGGAGGAAGTGGTGCTCTGAGTGGGACTTTGCACCTGGGGAGTTGAGTGATGTACACAAACTGCTCATGACCTGGTAACTTCTGGATGGCCTCCTTGAGCAAAGGATTCTGCTATCTTGTTCTCTGTACTTCAATATAGGTTTCAAATTTTCCATAATAAAACTATAAAGAACTATTTAGCCAATAGAAGTACACAGAGCATCTGCAAGACAGAAGAAGTCTACCAGAATGATTATACTAGTCCTTTCTGGGAAATGGACGATTTTAACCTGTTTAAAGTTGAACTTCTTTTCCTAATAAGTTTGAGACACATTAACAAAAGAGGCAAATTATTTTACAATTTTCCCATATGAGGTTTTAAACACTGGTGATGCCTCATTGTTTAAACAATTATGAAGCAAATATTACCAAGTCTCCAGATTTTTTAGAGCCAGATGATAGGCATAAATATATTCATTTATCAGAAAATGGGTATGCCAATATTTGGATGTAGAAGCAGCTGTAGCTTGTGTGGGGGTGAGTTATACACATGGAACTACACACACACACACACACACACACACACATACACACACATGCACACACTGCTGATTATAGCAGTTTTAGGGGCACAGCAAAACTGAGTTGAAACTACAGAGTTCCCTTGGCAATTTCTTACAAAACTATACATGCTCTTAGCATATGATAAGGTATATCATATGCTGTATGATATGCTGGAACCCTGTGTGTTCCAGCTTTCCATAAATACACAGACATCTCACCCACAATACTCAAAATGGCACGCTAGTTACAATTAATGAGCTGTCACAGTGACATAGCATTAGCATTGAGAGTCCATAGTTTACATTAGAGTTCACTCTTGGTACTTAACATTCTACAGTTTTTTTTTAAGTAAAATATACCCACTCCTGTGACAATATCATACAGAATGGTTTCTCTGCCCCAAAAACCCAGACTGCATTATTTATCCTCCTTACCCCCAAATCCCTGGCAACCACTGTTTTTTATACTGTCTCCATAGCTTTGTGTGTTCAAGAAACTCATATTATTGGAATCTCATAGTATGCAGTTGTTACAGATTGACCATTCTTCATTTAGCAATATATACATAATTAAGGTTTCTCCATATATTTTCATGGCTTTCAAGTTCATTTCTTTTTAGCACTGAGTGCTAATCCATTCTTGATTCAGCATGCAAGGGTATGCTAGTGGGTTCCAGTTTTAGGCAATTATGAATAAAGATGTTACAAACATCCAACAGATTTTGATGTGGACATAGTTTTCCATTCCCTTGGGTAAATAGCAAGTCAGATGAATGCTGTATCATATGTTAAGAGAATGTATAGTTTTGTAGGAAATTGCCAAACTGTCTTCCCAAGTGGCTGTACAAAGAGGTTTAATTTTCAAAAATTAGTTCTTAATTGACTCTCAAAAACATCTTTGGAGGCAGCATGTTGAAGTTGGCATTCCATGTCTCAAGCTCCCATGTTTTATGTTCTATAAGTTCAGGGAATTTTTCAATCTTCACTGTGTTCTGAGAACTCAGAATCGTGCTAGCATTTAACAAGTTCTCATTGAATTTTTGTAAAATGAATAAATCAATCCAAGCAAGAAACCTCTTCTCCAGTTTTGTAACAGAGAATCTTGGCTGAATCGTGAAGTGAAGACTCATCCTTAGGGGCCGTGTAGTGTGAAAAACATATATTTTTAAACAATAGACTCTCACTCAGTTACACAATGTCCTCACCCTATAAAAGGTGTGAAGGGCTGGGAGACACAGAGAAAGAAAAGCAAAATCCTGTCTCTCCTATTACTCACGGGCATGTGCTCTTTGCATGGAATGGGGACAGAATCCTTTGCACTGTTTAAATAGTCCCATCTTTTTGCCATGCACGTACAGTTGAATTTGCATAAATTAAATGCACATAAGCTGAGACTTCACCATAATTGCAAAACCATTGCATTGGAAATAAGCCTTCATTGAAATCACATTAGAAACCAGAAAGATCAAATTAGATTTAGAAACATATTTAGCCCTATCAAGAGGTAGATTACAGAAAGTTTATAAAACAACGTAGATACACAAAGCAGGCCATAAAAGGCCTGGCGAAGAAATGAAACTACCTCACCACCTCCACACACAGGAGAGAGATGCCATCTAGCTTGTGCATGGACTACCAGTCACTCAAAACCTGAAGCTCTTGTTCTGCAAATGTAAGATGTCCTGCAGACAAGCAATTCATCTATTCATTTAGCTTCAGTTTCCTATACTATAAAAGAGGCATAACAATACCCTTTGCATATGGTTGCTGAGAGACTATCTATGCCAGGTGTAGCCTCTTCTTAATTCTCAAATAAAAACAAACCATGCTAATAATTCCCTACATCGAGGTTTGCAGGATTAAGAATTTATTTCAATCTTGTTATCTCCACATGTTTGCTGATTCTAAGTATTTCCAAAACCTCATGCTTCCTAGTCAGAGCACCAGAAAAGTTATAGTTTAATATTTATTAAGAATCCATAGAGCCCTATGAATTACATAAATGTGTCTTAGATAGCTGGCTATTATTTTTCCCTCACCCTTTTTACCAGGCAAATGTGAAGCTAAATTAGTCACTTATCATAAAGTTCTCTGAAAACATTAAAGCCCAAAGAAATGCTTGATAATTGTTCTTAGCCATCTGGCACCAAGTGATGCTCATGAACTTACATGAACCATTTGGTACAAATCCAAAAACGTCTATCTTAATTTTACATCTCACTTACTGAAAGTTCCAAGTTGAGAAATTTCTAAGAGGAGAAAATCATTTATAAAAAGGAAAACAAATGGGTAAATCTTTGAACTCATTTATATTCACAAAGCAAAGCATGTAAAACCCACCTCCATCACCCGGCTTTAACTAACCTAAGACAAACCATTGACCTCCCTAAACATGCACACACACTCACATACACACATAGCACACATCGTGCAGACTAACCTGTAGTCACTTTTCTAAGCATTTCCATGTGGTGAGAAAGACATTGATGTCTCTCATGGGAAGAGGAGAGCAAGCTCTGTTGTGGGTCTCTGTCCCCAAATCACAGTCTCTGCCATCAAAAGCAGACCTCCACTTGCCTACATTATTATAATATCCTCTCTCTGGTCTGTAATCAACCTATTTAAGTGGGTCCCCATCCACTGTCTACCCATAACTGGAAGGAGCTTATAAATCAAAGCATTTCCATTCTTCTGCCCAAATTATTCAAAGGCTTCCCACTGCCCTTAGGATACAATCTCAAATTCTTAACATTGCTTAGAAGATGCTTTGAAACCTGGTGCTGGACTGCCTCACCCTCCTCATCTTGTACCACTCCTGTCATGCCCTCAATGTGAACCTGTCATGGTGGCCACCATTTCCACTGCTGGGAACTGGCACGTTGAATGTGGACTAAGTGTCTTCAGCACATTGGAATTTGAAGATGATATCTTTGCCCCACATATTCCAAAACAGAAATATAAAAACACATTTGGGGGTGATTCATGAGTGACTTAACCCCTCGTGTTTCTCCTCATTCCTAAGGAGGCTAAGTCAATTGGGTCAGGGATATTCCAGACCTTAAAGTATTTCCTTTCTTTACTTAATAATACAAATAAATTTGACATGCTAGAAACATTTTCTAAAATCTTCCTATTTCAATGGGATCTATTTCTCATTCCCTCTCCCCACTCCAAATCTCAAACACCACACAACACATTTACCCCACAATTTGTGCAAATGGCACCTGAAAGATAAAGTCTCCACTCAAGCTGGATTGGAATCAACCTGAACCACTCTCCTGGGACCATCAGAAGAACATTACTTATCTTTCAGTGATTTTATGACAAGCTCCAGCTTCTGAAAATTACTGGATATTACTCTAAAAATAAAACATTAGAGATAATTACCCCTTAGAACAGAACAAATCATTATATTAATGAAAAGTTATCTTGGATATGGGGGAGAGAGTTCTTATTTGAAAAAAAAAAACTGTTGCCAATATACATGAAAAAGTTCATTTCTGAGATGAAATAGAACAAAAATTCCTTCATGCTTTCTGAAATTCATTTTGCTGTTGTTAATAACCAGTTCAATGCTCCAAACCTCCCAAAGCCCTGGGAATAAATTCCAGAAAGCATATTGGAAGAAAGAGGAAAGGATATTAGGAGTGAGGGGAAAGTATCCTCTTAATTTTGGAAGATGAAATTTGGGGATTCTTTGGGAATTCAGTAAGAATAAGTTAATGGAGAAATATGATTGTTATAATTCTAAGATAAGAAATATATTTAAGCCTTATGGAAGCTAGTAAAAAAGTAAATAAAATTAGCAATAATAGAACCTAAGTTTACTCATATGTATTGATGCATTTCTTTCCCCCTACAAACTTATGAGGAAGTTTCCATTATAAATTTCTGTTTCACACATGGGGGAAATTAGAAGTTGGTCCAATTGAGCAGTACTGGGATTCAAGTCAAGGTGGCTTGATCTCAGAGTCGACAGTGATAACCACGTCACTGTGCTGCATCTCATGTCTTGAAGAAAGTCAGACACAAAGGGGTACATTGAACTTCACACCTGCACATTGAACATTAATGTAGGCACAGAAACACAGAATATTGTATAAATGAGGAAATCTAAGCCCCAGAGATCTTCTTACTTGACTCAAATGATGTAAGATCCCCTGATTCCTAATCCATAGTTATCACATAATTTGGCGAACAAATTGGACAATTGGGTGACAAACTGGTAGCCTAAGTGCAAGGCAATGCAAAATCACACGTGAAGGGCAGACCACACTGGGAGCCTCCACTGAAGCCAAAGTGGATTTGGCTGTATGAAAGTGTAAAAGGGGGAGAGATGGGAAAACCATTTCAGGGAGAATGCACTGCATATAGGAAAGCCAGGGGGAGAGAATGCTGTGCTCTCAGAGAACTTAACAAAATGCAAGTTACACATTTGGAGAATGGAACATTCTAACAATGCAGAAAGGAAAAGAACACCAGGATAAGGTCCTACAGACTCCATTAAGGAGTTTAAACATATTAAGTTCATTTTAGAATTGGGGGGTGTACAAGACTTCTAGCTGGGGTGGCTTTCTCCTCTACTTCTGCTTTCCACTCCACTTCCTCTGCACATCCCCTACCACAGAGTAGTCAGAGAAGAGCGAAACAAAACAAAAGAACTTACATCTACTCAGGCACTGAAAGGAAAAAGGATGAAACCAGAGAAAATGGAAGAAAAATGAGTCAAAAGGAGGGGAATTTTACTACACACAAAGGCAAACCAAGCCGGGTACAAAGGCACACTAATCCCAGTGACTCCGGAGGCTGAAATAGGAGGATTTCGAGTTCAAAGCCAGTCTCAGCAACAGTAAGGTGCTAAGCAACTCACTGAGACCCTGTTTCTAAATAAATACAAAATAGGACTGGGGATGTGACTCAGTTGTTGAGTGCCCCCAAGTTCAATCCCTGGTAACCACCTCCATCAAAAAAAAAGGCAAGTCAGTACAGGGCAAGTCTGAATAAGAAATAGAAGGATTTATAAGTTATGTGCTAGTGCCAGCTAGCAAGAACCGCTTGTCAACGATCAGGTCAATGTATGCTGGTTGTTAAACCATTGGTAACTTGAGAGCCACCATGTTGGGAGTACTTGCACCATGAGTATGCACAGATGCTGTGGAACAAGGCTCTGGTTTTGGAGAGCTGGCTTACAAGCACACAACTGCCTACACTGAGGATTTGTTCATTTTGTTGTTGGAGAGAAATCCATAACAAAAATGCCTTATATTTGAAACTTCCCATTACCAGTGAATTCTGTGTATTGTAAAGTATAACACAAACCTCAAGCAACAAATTCTTGTCCATTTCCTTGCTCCCTGGTTTGGGTTTAACCCATTCACATGAAGCTAAATAAGGAAACTGACCAACCCTCTTACCTCTGAGTTTTTATCTGTCTTTATTGATAAGAACTCCACAAAATTTATGAAATAAAAGTGATACATTTACTTAGGAAAGGCAGTTAAGACTTGGTAGAAATTTCATCTGTGGATCTTAATACTGTCAAAGATAATATCAGTGCCCTGAACATCCCTAAATCAAATAAAACTAGAAATTTTATATAATTGTTTCAAGTAAAATTTAAAACTTGTCACAGATTGGGGATATATCACAGTGGTAGAACACTAGTCTACTACCATGTGCATGGCCCTGAATTCCATCACCAACACAGGAAAAAAGCAATAATGATAAATTACATTGAGTATCTGAAAAATAAATATCCCATAAATTTCATTATTAACATCTACAGGCATCCTGTCATAACGAACTCCACATGGTTATGACTTATCCATATTTTACAGAAATTCAGACTTACAGATACATTAACTTGCCCCCAAAGTTCTCAGTTACTGATCATTGAGAAAAAATAATTAAATCCTACATATAATGCTTGCCATATATTCAAATGCCAGTAGGCAAGGCTGTGGAGTGAAAATAGTTATGAGTCATTGAATTTATAATATTAGAAGTGAACACCATTAAAATTTAACATTAATGGTGTTTATTAGAAGGCACATGTCCTGATTTACTCATGGTTTTCTATCCTAATAATTGATAGCACTTAGTATGAGAGGGTTAGTTGTCCTATTTCAATAGGATCTCTCTTGAGTGGCCTGTAATATACCAGCTCACCAAATGAGACATTCTGTGTTCTTTATATAAAACACACCAACTGGTGTCCATGCTGGAATGAACATGAAGCTGCTAAACCAGGCTCCTACATTCAAATGTTTCTAACCCCATCAGTTGCACCGAGTTTGTTCTTAACCCTGTTTATTTCCAGTGTTTTATTTATTCAAGCAGATGTTTCTACTTTGTCTATAAATACTATGTCATTCAATGAAGTAGATGAAAGAACAATCCCTGTTTCCATGGAGAGTAAGTTGGAAAGTAGTGACAGAAACTCTATTGTAAAATGGCAGAAAATATTAACTTGCATGAAAGGTACACCTCTAAAGCAGAGAAGGAGGTCTGACTAGGGACAGGAGAAAAATAAAGATCAAGCACATGCAGCTGACTTGAAAGGTGCATGGGAAGGCAGCTTCATGGAAGACGCATTTGGTTTGACTTTCAAGAATCATGATCATTTGAGAAAGTGAAAAATCATATAAATTTCAATTAACAGGACCAAATGCAGACCATTGGTAGATAAAGGTAAAAGAAGCATATTTTTACAGAAAAATAATGAATTGGGAAAGAATAATAAATAAAAGAGAATTTCCAGTCTTGGTAACTCAGTAGAGATGTTTGCCTTGAATTCCTAAATGAGCTGCTAGGGGAATACATGGGCTCCTATAATTTATGTAAAATGTGTCATTATTTACATTTTTCTATGGAGAAGCCCACAACTTTAATCCAAAAATCAAAGAGCTGCTGACCAATAGATTTACTCCAAGGTAAATTGATTGGCTATTAATGTATCTACTGCTCCATAGAATGAGAAGTATTAGAAGCTAGTTGAAATTTTGAACTTAATTTGCTTTTAAATATTGATAACAGATATAAGAAGTAATGGATGATTTGGAAAGCAGAAAAATAATGCCAGGCCAGAAGGAAAAAAAAAGTGGAATGAATCTATATCACATTGGGAAAAACTCTTAATTAGACCATAGCCTGTTGACAAGGACTCTGACATAAAGAACAAACATCAGGAAAGAAATATGCTCTGTAACATATTTACCACAACAAAGCAATAGGATACACATTTTCTAAAAAACAAAAGTAGCTAGCATTTTTCTCCAGGGTAAAGAATTTGTCTTTCACACTTAAGATATTGAAAACACCAGAATAATGCATCACTTCCCATTCAACAAATTAAAGGTAAATGTCAGAGTGTTGTATTTTCATATGCTGAACATTAATAAAAGAGGGATTCATTTTTATGAACATCTCAGTGGGCAAGAAAGACACTTAAATGATTCATGTGTCCACTGTAATATGTCCTGAAACCCTGTTGTTATTGATGTGCTACCAAGTTTAACTGGTGAGCAGTTACACATAGATCATTAGTCAGTGCATGTTTAGTTACATATCAGTATTTCTTGAACATTAAAAATGTCTGCAGCTCAATTATCCCCACATAAGAGGCCTTATTTTCTACCCATTCAGTTGGAAACAATGCAGTAGTCTTGGTCGCCCTGTCTTCTTCCCTACTTTAACACAACAAACAATCTTAGTTTTCACAGCAAGACTTGCAAGTTCAAGTCATGCAAAACAGCTCAGTTTTCCATTTAAATGATCTCAACTCTGGTACAGAGGTCCTGTCCCTGCACGTAAGCAGATCATCCTCAAAGATTTGGCTCACTGCATGTAGTTACCCACACAGCAGCATTCAGCCAAGATCTTAAGTGATCTTTTGCATGGAGAGTTCATCCCTCAGAAGGGAGAGAAAATGATGGTTGTTTAAGTCCTGAATTTAAGACAGAAGAAGCAGAAGAACAATTTAAAATATATAAGTGGTGCTTGGAATAATTTACTTGATTACACGAACTGCAAGTATTTTCCTTCATGTTTTCATAATGAACCTGGCCATGAAAAAACAAATTTACGTCTCTTGTCTGTATCATTATGAGCTGAGCTCATCTGGTGCAGAAAACCTACAGTTTAATTGCTTGATTTAAATTTGGCTAGTAGAATGCGTACTGAAACATTGCTCTTTTAATTATGTTAATTTATAACTGAAAAGCTAAATTTACAAAGGCAATAACATTAATTATTTACTTGCCCATTAAAATTGAATATATATTATCAAGCTAATTGGCTTCATAAGTCTGCCAAAAAAATTAAAAACAAGTTTGTTGTCTCATTTATACGACAGGGCACACATTCTAAGCAGGTTACTTGTTTTTCCCTGGGTTACATGAAATTATGGGTAAAAGTCTTTCCTTATCACGTGATACTCCGCATATTTTCTTCCTTCCTTCTTTGGTTAAAACACTTTTTAAAGGAGGAAGGAAGGAATGGGGTAACTAACATTTATCCAGTATTTTTTTCTGCATCATATTTTATATGTTTTATTTCATTTGATCCCGAACTAAATAAAATACTATCATTATCATCTTTTTAAAGATGAGGAAATCAGAGTTTGGAAAGATTTAAGAGCTTGCCCAAGTTGCAAAGCAATCGATCAAATTCAGGACATTGCCTAGAAAGACTGAAGATCTTACCATTTATGTGGTAGTGTTTTAATACTGTTACTGAAACAGTATTAACAACAGATTGGACAATGGCTCACTCATGACGACTCCTTAAGGAGAAGACTTGGTTTAATGTCACCATCAAATTGTTTAATAAAAATCTTATTCATAGCTCCATTTGGATGTTGGCATTAAAAAAAATAAAAGCAACTATCAAATGTACAGAATTCACAGATTAGTGTGTATCCTAATGGCCTAAATCCAGAATAACAGAAAGAACGAAATTCAGCAAATACATGTGAACCTCATCTTTAAAGTGATTTAATGTTAGGCAGGTTCCTCTTAGATTGTAACTCAACAAGAGAGCTTAGAAATTAAAGATTATAATGCCCCTATTACTATACTCTTGGGCAGACTGTGAATATCAAATGTGAAAGGAGATAAGGAAGAGCTATGAAAATTATCCAGCATTATGTAAATGCAAGTTAATAGGGTAAGATTAAGACTCTTTGCTACCTAAACATTCCCAGGGAATCTACCCTGAATTACTATGGGAGCTATGATTTAGCTACATTCTCATGTAAACTGAAAGGCTTATAAAATTCCTCTAATACATAAAAGTTTAGTCCATATTTGTTCCAGGGAAAAAATTAATTAGTATGGGACCATAACAGACATAATCAGTAAGAAGTCTTTAAGTAATACGCAATAAAATATTCTGAAATGAGAATGCTTTCTAAAGGGTCTGGGTCATTGTTTTCATTGATATTTCAAGCAAGTTTTTCTAAACAGGAAAAAACAAAATATCAAGCACGCATTTATGCAGGCGCACTTTAAATAATACAACTAAATTGCTAATCATTATGAAGCAATTAGGACCATATTAATATATAATGAAAAGCGAATCTGTGCATTTTCTAAGAAAGATTTAAATTATGCTTTGTCTGTCTGTAAGCCTACTGGGAAGTAAAACAATATTCCACTTTAGGTGACTCCAAGAAACATTTCCAAATGGGACATGGTAATTTTGGAGATTTTCTGTAGTAGCTCTAAACCTAATATCATAATAAATTATCTTCTTAAATTGCCTTGGAACGTTCCCTATATTTTTCATTATGATGAAATTTTGCTGGGGGTGGGGAAGGGTCTGAAACCAACAAATTAGGTTTAAATTACACTTGGGTTCCTTTTCTATGCAGCAATTAAGCAACATTGGACTATTTGTCAAAGTTATAGGTCATTTTTAAAGAGAGAAAAAAAGACCATATGTATTTTTTTCTATCACTTAGCATCATTAAAATGAAAATATTTAATTTTAAGTGCATATTAAGCTGAGAAGAAATAAAGACATGAATGAATGCAACCAGCATTTTAAGCCCTAAAGGAATTTTCATATCCTTAGATCTCCTATGACAGAGTCCTTTGTAGCATCAGAATAATTTATCACCACTGGCCACAGCCTTGTAACATCACTCAGTGTCAGACCCAGACAGGACTCCCTATGCACCAATCTTTCATTTTCATTTATAAAACCTGGGGTTGAAGTGGGGCTTAGACATTCCTTTCTCTACAACCCTGATAATTATTCTGATACTGTGGAAATATGGATTGGCAATAGCAGTAAGACCTTGAAATTCAACTAGAAGCAGCTAAAGTTTACCAAATCTAGAACATCCAATTCAATTAATGAATTTTATAGGTGGATGATTATTAGGAATTGCAGAAAAGCCTTGTAATGAATTATAATAGAAGCAGCCGATGTGGTTTTGGGTGAATTATTAAATTGTATTTTGGTGAAAATATGTTTGAGCATAGGTGGGAAAAACATCATTCAATCCAAGACAGTTTTGCTGTTTTTGAAGTATGAATTTTTGTAAGAGGAGAGTATAAAAGGAAAAATAAATAAATAATTATAGTAGTGGGCTCTTGTTGAGTTCCTGGAGGAAATGCTATTTAAAAGCATGTATAATACTCTGTATAAACTCAGATTGCTTTATTAAAGAGAGATAGGGCAGATGGTCTGTTATACTAGATAAAGCACTGGTGTTGCAGAGAATCCACAGAATTGTGTGTTTGTGCTGCTAATCAAACAGCCATCAACGTTGCTTTACATGTGACATCGGAGAAATGTCTCAGAAACTGCCAAGGTCTAGATACACACATCAGCTGAATTGAGTCAACCCACAAAGTCTACAGAACTACTTCACTGAAGACAGACATTGGGACAATAGCTATCTTCAACATGGAAAACTCAAAAACTTTGAAAGAATTCTTCAGAAATATTGGCAAATTCTGGGCAGTCAACTAAAACACATCCTCGTCAGTATAATGCACATTCTCCCACATGGAAGTACAACCAAGAAATCTGTTTTTTGCATCTAAAGGACAAGTTCATCACTGGACTGGTTATCACAGTTCCCTCAATGGAAGCTAGGTTAAAATGGAAGGCACATTCAGTGTTTTGATACATTAGCAACCCTCTAATTTTCTTCTACTTTACACTACAAAGCAACTATCTGAAAGCATACCCAATGGATTTGTTAGAAATTCTGACCACAGAATTAAAAAAAAAATAATCAGGAACTCAATTGTTTCTGTAATATTTCTTCCTGAACATGAGCAGGGCCACTCAAAGTTTTAGTAATGACAGACCCTGAAAGAATGACAAAGGTAGGTACAGAGTTGAAGTTCTCTGGTTTTTCAGTACAGATAATGCCATCTCCCCCAGAGGCGAAGGGAGAAAGCTGGAGAGCTCATAGAAAGATCTTTATAAACTGATAGACATCATAACGTAATCAAAAATTTATGGTCTGGCTCTGAGATTTCCTTCAGATTTTTAAATATCCATTACATTTTGTATTTGACTTTTAAAAATTCTCTAAAATATGGGATTTTCCCTACAGTCTGAGTTACAGCCAGAAGCTACAGTGCCTTGTGGTCAATATGAAGAACTAGTGAAAAATGCTATGCAATTTAGACTGTACAAGCACATTTTCAAAAATGGCACAATGGTAGCCTTCCAAAACCTTCATTTTCAAATATAAAAGGCATAGACATCTACAAATAAATCAAAGAAGCAATAAGAATTGATTAGGAAGAACTTCCCTAGTAAAAGCAAAGGCATATTTCTAAACTCTGGGTGTCGCTTCTTGTTAAGTATGGTCACCTCTGCCATGCTCACATTGGAAATGGCTTCTCGCATTTTCCCAGTGGACACATGGCACATTAGTGAGGTAAGGAGCTGACCAGAAATCTGAGATCTCACTGCATGTACCCAAACAGGATCTATCCTGTGTGCCCTAAAGGGATCAGCTTGACACGTGGTAGCCTCTTAGGAACACATCAGACTGAACCCTCAGCAGGGAGAAGAGCTTCTCAATGTCATTTTTCTGAATGCAGATAGACTCTGGATGCTTTGATCTCAGACCATCTAGGCTGCTGTGACAGAGCACCAGAGACTGAGTGACTTCAGCAACAGGGATTGATTTCTTATAGTTCTAAAGGTCAGAAGAACAAGATCAAGGGGACAGCATATGAATACCAGGGGTGAGGAGACATTCAGTCCTGCCTCTTAACTCCAGGTGAGTATGCTGGTCTGTGCCTTATCTAGTAGTATATAAACTGCTTTGAAAAAAAGCATCCAGAAGATGTTTTTAAAGAATCTGTCAACTATCACAATTCAGCAGAGTTCTTTATTTCTTCTCCCACTCTTTGCAATTCATTCTGTTAAAATATCTCAAAAATGATTTACTAATCCTTAATTTGTTTTTTTTTCAAACTTGGAATTTTGATCTAACACATGATTAAAGAAACAAAAAACAAGCCATTGCAATTGGGAAAAGTAAAGATGCTGAGTAATTAGATACTGCAATAATAATCATTCTTGGATTTTGACAAAACAAAAGGAAAAGCCTGCGCGAGAAATAAAGATGCTTCGTGCTGCTCATCCTATACTAAAGAACTAAACCATAAAACACATGCTTTTCCATGAACACAATGTACTAGAGATGTCTGCTTATATGTTGAGCATATTTCTCATCCCCGTGCTAATGGCTAGAGTTTTGACATTGCCAGGAGATAATACTGTGATAAAGTATAAAACCCACATCGCTTTTCATGCTTTCTGATTTAAGCTAATCTTATTCTTTGTTGGCTTCCTGAAGACAATGAGAGAGAACGAATGTTTTCTTTGCCTCTAAATTGATCAGCATGTTAAGCTGTGCAATTACTTAACACTCTCATGTGAACAACATTGCTAAAACAGTTGTTTTCGATTTTTTTCCCCTTCATTTCTTTGCCATTACTCGGCTCTAGTATGCCAAGACATCATTTTGAGACTGCTGTGGTTCAATACAAGGCTGTGGAAATTAGACACAAGTGCAGGTGAAAACACACACGCAGTCTAGTACGGATACATGTATTACAGACACATGTGTGTGTCCTTATCTAAGGGCAAAGATTTGCAAATGATTATTAATTTATTTCATATATATATGTATATACACACACTTTTGTTTCTCATATGTGTGTGTGCATATACATATACACATATACGTAACAAAAGTAATTTCATTTGAAAATCTTTCCCCTTAGGTAAGTACAAAGTAAACACTTTGACAACTTTTTCACTGCACAGAGTAATACAAAAAAATTCCTGGGCATATTTTCTATTTATTGTTGCATAAATAATTACTACAAAATTAGTGGCTAAAAATAGTACATACTTTCTCACCAAATTTATGGGCCAGAGATCAAAGCACAGCTTTGCTTGGTCCTCTGTTCCAGTGTCTCTTCTGAGGCATAATTAAGACACTAGCCAAGGTTGGGGTCTCAGCTGAAGCTCCACTAGGACAACATCTACTTCCAAGTTCGTGCTGTGTTGGCAGGAGTCTATTCCGAGCAGGCTGCTGGATGCCCTTGCCCTGTGTGCCTCTACGTATGGCACTTGGCTTCATCATCCAGCAAGGGAACATCTGCTTGCAAGGCCAGAAGTTATGATCTCTTGTATGTTAACCAAAGTAGCGGTGTCCCCTAACATTACACATGTACCACTGGCTTGAAGTGAGGCACAAGGCCAGCCCATGGTCAAGGGCAAGGCAGGCCCAGAGTGTGGTTCTCAGGGAATATCTTAGAGCCTCCAAGCCACACTGGGTATGTGAGCCATCAGGGGAGTTCATTTTCTATCTGCACTTTGGCAATTCTGCTGTTTTTAGTTACATGGGCATCTTTCCACTCTAGTAGGGACAAATCTACTTTATTCTTTTAATTATTTATGTACTTAACTCTTTTTCTATGAATATCTTTTCAAAAGTCTCCACTTCTTGTCTTTTCACTCTAAGCCCAGAAAATGAAGATAATCTTACCTCTGCAGGTTGAAGAAGATCATTTCTGGCAGGGCGCTTAACTGGATTGAGGTTATTTCAACTCACTAAGTATCCATAAAGAAACACCCAGGATGGCTCTAAACACTGCTAAAAGATGTAAACATCTAAGTTTAATTTCTTTAAAAAATTCCACAGAAGTAACACAAACAGGTTCAGAATGATAGAGATCTGGCAATTTCATAAGTCTGCTTTATGTAGTTTTAGCATAAATTTTGTGAAAACTTTAGGAAAATGAGGAGGAAGCCACTTACTTCTCTTAGGGAACTACTAGAGGCTGAACTATGTTCCCTCAGAACCCATATGTTGAAGCCTGATCCTCCAGTAAAACCTCTGGAAGCTAATTAGGTTTAAATGAGGTCCTGAGTGGAAACCATTGTATGGGATTAGTGCCCTGTAAAATGAGACCAGAAAGGTTTTTTCTTCCCGTCCCCACCCCCAACACCTTGATCTTGAACTTCCTGAGCTCCAGAACTGTGGAAATTTAAAATTTATTTTGTTTCAGCTACACAAGGTATGATTTTTTTGTTATAGCACCTGGCTAAGACAGGAACTGACTCTAAATCTTCCCTCTAAGAATTTTAGACTTTATGCAACAAAGAGTGGATGAAAGTTCTATCTTGGTGATGAGGGTATTTGTTCATTGTCAAAATTATGGAAGAGTCAAAAGGTCCCATTTGCCCATCACTGGACACACAAGTGTCCAATTACAAATTTGGCATTGATATGTGAGCTTTCCTTTAATTTCTTCTATAATATTTTTGTACCCAAGAACTAAGAATCAAGTTTATATTAGGTACTAGAAAATAATTCGATGGCAAAGTGAGTTATAACAATAAGTAATTTGTTTGTGAAACATGGAGGAATATATTTAAATGAAGGAATCTGATAAATTAAAAAAAATCAAAAACTCTAGTCCACATTTCCAATCAGGACAAAGTGACATAGATCCATTTCTCCATGATCCATCCATTCATGTTAAACCCAATTATTAACCCCAGGAAAGATGTGGTGGTAGCTAGCTGGCTTGGGATCTCAGGACAGAAAGAAGAACACAGTGGCCAGATGTCATTAGTCTCTTATTCAAAAGAAGGTGGTCACTCGGACCTGGAATTTCCCAACAATCCCCAACCTGGGGGCAGGGGAAGCTCCAGTAGGTGCATGCCTCCCTGGAGTTGAACAGGAATCCTTCTGACAATATCTGGCAAAACCAGAATAAGCAAGGAGGAATGATTTGGAAACCAGTCATCAGTGTGCTACCAGGAGACACACAGGTCTGAGATGCCCCTTTCATGTCAGTAGATACTGAGGCACATGGGTAAAGCTGGCAGGCAATACTTGGCAAAACCAAGCAGCTAGATTCAGAAAACCTTTTTCCCTCGTGCCCAAACCCTGTATTTCACCCAGAGAATCTGAAATGGGTTCTAAGAATCAGATAGAGAGAAACAACTCCAGGGAGGGAATCTCACTAAGAAGCTGTTCTTGCCAGTGGACCCAAAATTTTCTCCCCTGCCTAGAGACAGCAGAATAGGGGTGCCAGTAAGAGAACTCTGTGACCCAACCCTTCCCCAGGAGACAAGTGGAAGCTTTGCTTTAAACTGTTCTTGTCCCAGCAGACAGGCAATGTTGGGACAAGTAAGGGTTCCAGTGGTGCCACACACCAAGCATGCAAAATACCTCCACCAGGGCTTTGCTGCCAGAACTATAACCCGAGTTCTGACCACAATCTGTATGCTAGCACTAAACAGGAAGACTGACAAGTGAAAGACAAGAGGTACTAGGACCCAGCGTCTTTGGGCATAATAGGTAAAATGTCCACGATGCAATATAAAATCACCTGCCATGACAAGTACCAAAAAAATCATAACTTGAATGAGAGAAGACAATTCACTGACGCTCCCATCAAGATGAATCAGATGTTAAAATAATCTGACAACTTTTTTTTAAGGCAGTTGTCATGGAAATGCTTCAATGATGATTTCAAACTATCCTGATAGGAATGAAAAAATAGAAGATCTCAACAAAGAAATGTTATAAAACAAAAGCAAATGGAAATTATAGAACTGAAAATACAAAGAAATGAAAAACTTTATGAATGGATTCATCTGCTGAATGGAGATGACAACGGATAGAAGCTATGAACTTGAGGGCTGAGTAACACAATTCACCCAATCTTGACAACATAGAAAGACATTTTTTAAAAAATGAACCATGCCTCAGGGACCAATAACAAAAGGATAATAATAAATGATTCAACACTTCTATCACTGAACTCCTAGCAGAAAGAAATGAGCTGAAAGAGTATTTGAAAAACTTTTGGCTGCAAACTTCCCATATTTGGTGAAAGATACAAGACTACAGATCAATAAAGCTTAGTGAACTGCAAACAAGATGACAGAAATCAAGAATGAAGCTCATCATAATGAAGCATGTGGAAACTTAACACCAAGAAAATTATTTTTGTATATGGATAATCGAACCCATATTTTTGTATGTGGATGATCAAACCCACGCCCTGCACATGCTAGATGAGTTCCCTGCCTTGAGCTCCAGCCCCAGACCTAAGATAGAACATCTGATGAGAAACCAGAAGCAATGATTTGTACATGGAGATAATGAGCCCAAATAACAGATTTGTCATCTGAAACCATGAAGTCCTGGGAAAGGTGGTACATTTTCAGGTGCTGAAAGAACCAACAACCATGAAATCTTTATCAAACTACCCTTTAGTAAAGAGGAGCAAGTAACATCCTCAGATGAGGGAGAAGGGAAATAATTGACTTTTAGCAAAGCTGCCCTTAAAGACCTACCATGGGAAGTTCTCCAAAGAGAAAGAAAGGCATCAAAGAAGAATTCTGGGATTCTGAGGAGGTGTCAGAAAGGAAGCAGGACCAAGGAGAGGAGCAGAGGTGCACAGGAGCCCCTCTTTTCCCTGAGCTCTGTGAGCCTCAGTTGACACCGGAAACAAAACTACAGTACCATTAGCTCTGTAAGACGAGGTCACTCGAGGTGGGGAAGGTAAGGCACCAAATAGAGGAGAAGTTTCCCCACCTCATTTGAACTGATAAAATGTGGATAACAGCACAATGTCTATTTTTCCAGTTATTAGAATACCCAGAGCATTACAAAAATTGTACACAAAATATACTCAACTACACTGATAAGAATAAAAATCTTAAAAATAAAAAAGGCAAACAAGCAAACACCACCACCATAAAACCCCCAAATATCTTGACTTGTAGAAAGGCAGAAAGAGAGAAATATAGGAGATAAATGCAAAAGAAAATAATAAAATGTATCAGTTTTTGAAGGTCTCTATATAACTCTCCAACAGCTTTAAGATCTAATTCCCATACTATTATATTTTACCTATTAAAGTGTACAGTTCAATGACTATTAACATATCCAGAATTATATATCCATCACCACAATCAATTTGTTTTTTCATACCAGGGATTAAATCCAGGGATGTTCAAATGCTGGACCACATCCCCAGCCCTTTCTCTTTTTTTTTTTTTTGGTTTTTTTTGTTGTTGTTGTTTTTTGTTTTTTGTTTTTAAGAGAGGGACCTTTAGCAAGACTTATAAAGGTAAAAGTTGAGGCAACCTTAATCATCAAAACCAGACATGAAATAAGAGATTGCATTACAGATTCTGGGGCAATAAAAAGAGGATACTACAAACAGCTTCATACTCATAAGCACTGAACCAGTTTCTGGAAAACCACAAATACCCAGAGAAGTCAGAGTAATGCACCCTCCAACCAAAATGCTGAAATTCTAATTCTGGGAAACTGTGTGTTACCTCCGATGGCCAAACGGGGTTGGTTAAGGTTGACTAAGGATCATGAGAGGGAGAAAATCCAGGGGACCTAATCTGATCAAATGCAGTTTTAATAAAAGAATTTTTTCCTGAGCTGTGATCAGAGAGCCAGCAAGGTGGTTGTGTAGCAAAGTTTGAGCACTCTGAACTTTGCACTTAGAGAAAGGGAGCCAAATCCAAGGATTGCAGGCACCCTCCAGCAGCACTCATTCCCATGCAAGGGAATGAGTTTCCCCTGGATCTTCTGAAAGGAATGCAGATTGGAGAGCATACAGATCTTAGCTCAGTGAGACACAGTGTTTCTAAACTAGACCTGTGAGATAGGAGATTTGTGTTTTTTGTTTTTTGTTTCTTGGTTTTATTTGGTACTGGGGATTGAACCCAGGGGCACTCCACCACTGAGCCACATCCCCAGCCCTATTTTGTATTTTATTTAGAGACAGGGTCTCACTGAGTTGCTTAAGACCTCACTAAGTTGCTGAGGCTGGCTTTGAACTTGCAATCCTCCTGCCTCAGCCTCCCAAGTGCTGGGATTATAGGCGTGCGCCACCGCATCTGGCTGATTTGTGTTGTTTTAACCACTAAGTTTCTGGCAATTTGTCATAGCAGAACAGGAAACTCATATACTATCAAAACTAAACTAATTTTTATTTGTTCTAATTAATTGTACATGACAGTAGAATGCATTTATACATTTTGATAGATCATACATAAATGGAGTGTAATTTCTCCTTTTGCTCATTGTACACACTGTAGGATCACATCAGTCATGCAGTCACATACACATGAGATCATAACGTCTGTATCACTTTACAATCCTTTCTATCCCCATGCCTCTTCCCATTCCTTCACTCTCCTCTACCTAACCTAAAATAACCCTATTTTTCCCTAGCCCGCCCCTTTGTGGTGAATTAACATCCACATATCAGAGAAAACATTCGGCCTTTGGCTTTTTGGATTTGGCTTAGTTCGCGTAGTATAATATTCTCCAACTCCATCCATTTACCAGCAAAAAAATTAATTAAAAAAACTATCAAAAACAGTTTGGCTAACTTTTCCCATTTTAAACTTTAAAATCAATTACCAAATTTGGAGTAAAAATTCAAATAAAATTAGCATTGATTGAGAAAAAACAAACTAAACTAATAAAGAAAACGTGGCATATATATACAATGGAATATTGCTCAGCCTTAAAGAAGAATGAAATCATGGTATTTGCCAATAAATGGATGGACCCAGAGAATATCATACTGAGCAAAATAAGTCAATCCCTCAAAACCAAAGGCAGAATGTTTTCTCTGATATGAAGATGCTAATTCATAATAAGAGGGGAGGGGTGGGAAGAATAGAGTTGCTTTGGATTAGGCAGAGGGGAGTGACAGGACAGGTGGAAATGTGGTAGGAAAGATAGTAGAATGAATTGAATATTATTATTCTGTGTGCAAATATGACTATGTAACTGGTGTAGTTATATTTCATTTATGAATGAGGTATCAAAGAGCATTCTGCTGTCATGTATACATAATTACAACAAATTTTAAAAAATGAAACTACACCAAGATGAAACAGATGTTCTGATTAGCCCCAAAATATTAAACAACTTGAATACATGATGGGTTAAAGGAAATAATCAACAAAGTGAAGAGAGAGCCTACAGAATGGGAGAAAATCTTTACTACATGCACTATATATAGAGTATTAATTTCCAGGATATATAAAGAACTCAAAAAGCTTAACACCAAATAAATAAATAAATAAATAAATAAATAAATAAATAACACAATCAATAAATGGGCTAAGGAACTGAACAGAAGAGGAAATAGAATCAATCAACAAATACATGAAAAAAATGTTCAACATTTCGAGCAATTCAAGAAATCAAATAAAAACTAAGATTTCAATCAGAATGGCAATTATCAAGAATACAAGCAACAATAAATGTTGGCAAGGATGTGGGGAAAAAGGCACACTCATACATTGTTGATGGGAATGCGAATTGGTGCAACCATTATGGAAAGCAGTATAGAGATTCCTCAGAAAACTTGGAATGGAACCACCATTTGACCGAGCTCTCCCACTCCTTATTTTGTACCCAAAGGACTTAAAATCAGCATTCAACAGTGACACAGTCACATCA